>JASANB010006283.1:0-51876 GCA_030248155.1 Sabatieria punctata
GCATTTGTAAAACCGAACATAAATAAAAAACCTGACATTCCTATCCAGCCTCAAAGATGAAAAGCGACTTACCATCAAGGGGTTAACGAATTCTCCGAAGCAGATAGAACAAATCGGTTCCTTCGGCAGTTGTTTCTCGTGCGCTGGAGCTCCGTAGGAACGCGGACGCAAGACATTCTGCGTGGCGCCGAACAGGAGCACCGCCTTCATTCTGAAGTGCGCCAACTTGGACAGCAGATAGCAGCCGATGAGAGTGTAACAGACGCCCTGCACCAGCCACATAGACGAAGCGTCGGCCCTCAGATAGTATAGCCAGAAGGGAGCCGGCAGCCAGTGCCGGTAGACCTGACATGCGCATTCGATCCACTGGTACATGCGACTTTTGGCTAGACGCTTCTTGCCACAGAACGGCACGAACGCCACCTGCAACTTAGAAGTCAGATACCACAGCAAGATCAACAGACAGCACGATTTAAGCAAAGCGCTCTGCAGACAGGGACTTCGCAACTAAAATGGTACCGTGTCAAAGCACTTTCACTTTGTGCCCGAGTCAGCTTGCAGAACGTATTTGAGGAGACACCATGTCAGTTAGAGCTAAACCGATCTCGTCTTGGCCATCGGTAGTTTACGCTATCCCGTGTCTCAGGGCGGCCTCGGCACCTGTGGAAGCAGTGTGTTTGTGGGTTCGAAACCTGTCGAGGCGATGGGAAGTAGTCGACACAAAGTCCAACCCAGGGGTTGGAAGTCAGCAATGGCTAGTAGATAAATGGAAATCGAACCGGCGTTTTCTTGCACACACCGACAGCAAAAGCATACATGGGCCGGAAAAATCTGGAGGGGTGTGGAGATAGTCTCGGGGGTCCCACAAAAGCCTAAAAACGCCTGTTCCTCCGCCGACCAAACTCGACAAAAATGTTTTTCAAAAAATTGAACAACTTTTTTGTCGGCGACTATGTTGTTGTATATTGAGAATGATAGTGTTCTACTGCAAAACATTTTGTGTTCATTCCGTCGCCGACAACTGACCTTCAACGGAGCAAATGTCGATACGACAGAAATGTTGGCGAGGCGACCGATATTTTTCGACACGAGTATGAATGAATAGCGCTTTTAGTCGATCAATCTCTACCTAAACCAAAAACGCTCACCAAACACTTGAGCAGCATGCCGGCAAATTTGGCGGAGAAATCAGTAATGACAACTGTCCAAACAACGACACCGAGCCATTTTTGACCTTCCAAATAGAGAGGCAATCGGAAGGCGAAAGCCAGATAGAGCTGCTGGTCCCAGAAAGCGTAATGGACCACTCCCAGCCACAGACACATGGCCAGAACTGCTTTGATGCAGATGAAGATGGGGGACGGCGGCCGAGTCGAGGCCACGGTGGTCACCAGACTGTCTGTCCAGAAAAAGACACAGAACGCCGAGACAAGCACGAGCAGCGACAGAAAATTACACACCAACCACTTCAGCAGAACGATCAGAACGAACGGCAGCACGCCCAACACGATAAAGCCGATCTAAAACTTGCTAATAAACACTCATCATTTCATACATGTTCTGTTACAATGAGGCACTTAACAACAGAATATAATGGTAGCGGGCAGAATGCGAGTTGATATGTGATTAGCTTTAGAAAGCCCGTTTCGCGGCAATCAACAAAAAGTTAGCAGAATTTATGCGATAATTTCTTACAGTTAGTAGCACACCAGAAATTAGCTTCTTTCGTCTTATTTAGCATTGAAAAAAGACAAATTTTCTAATCTCCTAAACCATACCGTAACGTATACGCACAGCACTGTATGCCGCTAAGTACCTGGCTCTGACTGTAACATTCAGTAAAATCGTAACTTCAAAACAGTGGCGTATCCCGGATTTTGCGAAGAGTGTAGAAAAATTGTTAAAGTGCCCGATTGGGAAGCTGCCCAAGCATGGGGAATAAAATTTGAAAAATCATCGTTCAGAAACGCGTTTGAGCGGTATTCTTAACATAGAATAGACAGTTTCAGTGCATAATTTTTCTGCTTTCTCTTATGTTTCAAAAGTTTTTCCTTGACACCTCCACCCCCTGACATGGGCTAGCATTTCGGCTGAAGCAGACATGGGTAAAGGGGGCTTAGGGGTAGACCCCCATCAGGCTCTGACCTAACCCCTTAGGCCGCCGCTACCGGTGAAGAATTTTAGGAAGAACTTTGTATAGAAAATTATGATAAAAGTATGCCTAGATTAGGTGTGAATGAGCTCAGAATAGCTTATTTCAAGATATTTTCGCGAAAAATAAGCCTAAAACCTTGATTTTAGTAAAAAATTGAACTTTTTGGGTTAGGCTAATCATCCATTTAACCCTCCATCAGCCGCCGCTACCCCCACAGCGCTCCTCAAGATTTGAAAATTTACCACCCCCTCGGCCAAAATGGTAGCCCATCTCTGTCCACCGCAAAGAGGAGTGTACCTACCCTATATCCCCCTAGATACGCTACTGCTCTAAAATGCAGATGCTTATTACACAGAAGAAAAAGAAGCAATTACATGTCTAATTTCGGGACTCTGTAGGCGTTCCATCAGTCTTTGCCAAGTTTCGCTTAGTTGAGTGTCAGGGTTGGTTTGCGTCTGTCTGGGCTCTGTCTGAGGGTCGCCGGGCACTTGGGCATCATCGTTTGCAGTCAGCTCAGAACCGTCCGAGTCTTCTGCAGAGGACTGACTGCTCTGGCTGTCCGGCATGTTCACCACCACTGCATTCGAAGGCCCGGCCTCTCCCTGCGCTGGCGGCTGCTGCATTTGTCCGTTGTTTTGTCTCACCAAATCTGACACCAGTTGCAACTGCTGGGTGAGTTGCACCAGTATTTCTGGATTCTCACGAGCCGCCGCGCTGATCTAAACCACTGGCTTTTAGAGGAGGGCCTTTTGTTTTTCCATCTATTGGAAAGCCAAAAGCCCGCTTAACGGCCCTGCACATTTTCGTAAGATCAGGTAAGTTCCATACATGTAACAGGGTGGTCTACCCCCCACCCGACTTAGGCCAGACCCCCCGCGGGTGGACCCCCCTCCGATTTTTCTGGCAAGTAATTTTTTGAGCAAATTGTTGCATTTTTTGCAATTTCAGACACAAAATTTCCCAAAATCGCCTGCAGAACAGCACTTTTTAACTTAACTTTAACTTTATCAACACGAAGATAAGGTTGTTAAAAAAAAACAAACACAGTCCAACCAATCACTTGGCCGGACAGAAGGAGGTAGGCAGGGCCGATTGACCGGCTACTCACCCACCATAAGCGTGTTTAAGATAAACCAGTTACATAACGGCTCCGTAAATAATTACCCCACTCTAGAGAAAGCAAACCTTGTTTAAAAGAACCAACAGTACGTTTAGTTACAACATGTTCAGGTAGGTCGTTCCAAATCGAAACAACACGGTTAGCAAAGTAATACTTACGTGCATCTGTACGCGAAAATTGAACATACAGCTTAAGGCAGTTACCTCGAGTACCTTGAACCCTAGCAAACTGAAAGATATATTTTAGGTGTATTTCAGCCCAAATTAGCGATTTTTGACGATTTTTAGCCCAAAAATTGCGATTTCTTCGATTTTTGAGCGTTTTTTAGTGCCCAACCCCATCCCAAAAATTTGGGCTCAGACCCCCCCGGCCGGCGCCAGACCCCCAAACCCCCCTCCCCTTAGGCGGATGACCTGTTACATGTATGGAAGTTCTATACGTACGTCATTCACAGCTTGTGAGATGTTCTGTCGAATATGTTGAGAAGCGGCGGAGCCCAACGGAAGAGAGAAGTTAAACCTTCGGTCATTGAACCACGGGCGGTCACTGCCTCCTTCAGCCATTGACAATGCGCACCACCTTTCTTTATTACTTGTCGAATTGATAATACGTAGCTACCAAACCACTGCAGCAGTAACAAAAAATCAGCAGTGTAAAACAGGCGGCGCCCAAAAGCGACGAGCAAACTTTGAACCGGACTGGAAGGAACGGATGGAACCAATGGATGACAAGACAACAACCGAAAAAACGCACGTAGATACAAAAGAACACGTGACTTCGGTGTTCGACGGGCCGCACCGGCTGTTTTGTTTTACAATGTCTGTCTGCTGACGACCGCGCGGGGTGAGTGCCCAGCACAGGGAAAAAGCGGCAGCGTGTTTTTTTAAAGAACGGCAACTGCAATTTGCGCTCGACGCTGGTAACAACGAATCGGAGCGTCGGGCGCTCCGGAGCGCCCGGAGCGTCCGGGAGCCAGACGCACCCCGAAATCTTGTAGCTGCGGGCGTCGTTTCTGTTAATGCACAAATGAGTGTATTTAAGCGGGAATTAGCAAAAATTGTTATTTGATTACGCTTACATGCAATGCAACCTGCGGAAATGAAAACAATAAAATATGAAACATAAATTAACAGGCAGCAGCATGTTAAAAATAACTGAAATTTCGGGAAAAGTGGAAAACTAAGTTCACAAATTTGGTTCTTGAAAGTCCGAAGCATTGTCGATGCCATGCTCGCTTTTGCAAGTGTTGTAATTGCAGGATTTGAGCGCAATGCATCCAGTAACCTGGAAACGTTGGTGCCGTTTTCTTTGATGTTTGTAAACGCTTTTGATTCTTGCATTCACGACCGGATGTTACTGTGTCACGTCTGCAGGTTAGCTACGCGGTACCCGATTACATTCTTTGTGCGCTAGTCACATTTTGCTGGACGTTCTCAATGTGTACGTGTTGACCTATCGAGTTCAAGAGTAGTAATTTCAGGGATCGGCCAATAAAGTATCATTGCCCCTTGTTTTTATTGCTTACGTGAACGCCATTTCAAAGATACAATTAATAGGTAATCGTCTTTGCACCCGATTTGGTCTACTTGGAGCCAATCGACTGCCTCACTTTTACAACAAAGCGACTACACTAAATCTTGTCACCGTGTTGCATTGTATTTGGGCGTGCCAACACGTGGTGTTTTATGAGCATCGTTTTTGCTTGTAGACAGTAAGTGTGACTTCTAGTCAGCAGGGTAACTGCACTAGCAATTGCACTAGTATTGCACAAGCATCGTCTGTGATTCCATAAGACATAAATTTAAGGATAAAATAATGACAAAACTTTAAAAATAGATCTATCTCGTTTGAAAATAGAAAAAGGCCATCTTTATGAGCACCCCCTTAAGAGAAAGAGGTAGCTAGGAATTTAGAAAACATGCAGACCAAATTGGCTGCTTCCTTGACAACCAAGGGCATTTTCTGTCATCTCAGCTTTGAAAGTTTACTGGCGTACCCAAATAGCTGTTCAATTGGTGTTTTGGGATCAAAAATAGCAAAAATAGGCTGATTTTTCGACAAGGAAGTGATTAATTCGATGTGTGAAACTATACGGCATTATACGGTATAAAAATACCGTATACCGTGTAATACCGTACAGCGAAAAATACTGTACGTATAATACCGGTCCCATCCCTATTCAATAGCAATAGGTTTTAGTTAAATAAAACTCCTGTAGTACCGCGCTTCTCTCACTCTCTATTCCATTTTGTAGTAAAACGTACGTATCTGGGAATCCCCCGTTACTAAAATTTCTTGACCTATTCCTGCATGCCAGGATGCATGTATCTTTGTATAGCTATACTTAAATTTCTTAACTTACGACGAGTCAGAGAATCCAGTGACATCGAGAACGGAACTGGTTCCAGATAAGTCTAACCGAGAACACGAAGACACTCTGCGGAACGGCGTGCTGGATTCTTGAGGAAGCCAGGTCCCTTGCAGCATCGGCTGAGTATCATCGAGAGCTGAAACATTTCCACAATAAATGAAAAACTTGTTGCTCCGTTTTTCTATTATTCTGCACAAACTCTAACCTACTAGCCTTCCATGGTCATCAGCTTTCCCATAGGGAAGTGAAAAACCTAGATATAATAAGTAACGTAAGATTCGAACAGAATTAACTGAAAATTTATATGAAAAAATGGTAACTATGATCTGGCCTGACAATCTTGAAATTCTGTGCGAAATTATAATTATTTTAACACAGGCTAGGTGGGTTGCGCAAGCGGCTTTCGAAAATTAATTACAAAGTCATTGTAATAACAAACAAACAAACTAACGCACACCTGTTGTAGCGTTTACGGCATTTTTTTGTCGCGCCATACTATTTTCGGAACTTGAAAACTCCATAATGAATGAGAAGCGGAAACAAACACTTCTCCTCTTTCTCCTTCCTCTCTCTCGTTTCCTTATTATTTTTTGTTGCTTTCGCTGAAAAACGTAGAAAAGGAGAAACGAGATCTTTCAGCGGCACGGTGAAAACCATCGGCACAAATTGCGGTGCGTTGATTAGTTTTAGGCTCCCGGGCGCTCCGGGCGCTCCGGAGCGCCCGACGCTCCGAATCGTTGTTACCCTCGACGCTTCACGCACGTAGAGTGTTTGTTTTATTTTTGTGTCTAAACAAAAAGTAAGTGTAAAAAAAAAGAAATAAAGTGTGTGTGAAAACGCGAGTTTAGTTGTGTCTAACTCTACTGTTGTTAGTTGTGGTGCTCTCTGCCACCAATATGCCACTGTTTTGTTTGCTCGATTGCCTTCCCACCTTCTCCTGATTGTTTGAAGTTAAAGAAAGATTCTTCTCCTTCCCCTGACGAATGAATATACCACTGCAGTGTTTTGAGTGAACAATGTGTTATTTCTTCCCTACGGCAACTTGCGTATTCTGCCACGGTCGAAGATAACTGTCCCCGATGCTGATAACCAGTTTCGCTGCAGAACGTTGCTAAAACTGTCGAAGAAGAAGGAAGAAGAATAAAGTTATGCGTTCGATTGCATCAGATTACACGACTGAAGCGGGTGTGCATTTATTTTGTTTGGAGAGTTGCTATCATTTACTCTCAAGCTACTGTCTAAGCAGCAGGATCAACGTCTGCTAGCTGCAGCTGCAAGATCAGTCCGGCTCCATACCTACTCCCCTTTTCCACGCAGATTGATTTGATTGCCCGGGTCACCCGAGGCTTAAACCGCAAGCTGATCAGTGTTGCTGGAGGGCTAGCGATGCATGTTTGAGACACAGACCAAAACGACAATGACATGACTCGAGTGTACGGACTTCACATGCCGGTGGAATAATTTGTACTTCCAGTTCATGTAACAGGGGGTCTGGGGGTCTGCCCCCACCCGACTTAGGCCAGACGCCCCCGGATGGGGACACCCCCTCCCGAGACGATTTTGCCGACCCCCCCCTCCGATTTTTCTGGCAAGTAATTTTTTGGGCAAATTTTTGCAATTTTTTGCAATTTCAGACACAAAAATTTAAAAATAGCCTGCAAAAACAGCACTTTTTAGCTGTATTTCAGTCCAAATTAGCAATTTTTGGCGATTTTTAGCCAAAAAATTGTAATTTTTTCGATTTTTGAGCGTTTTTAGTGCCCAACCCCCCTCCCAAAATTTTGGCTCAGACCCCCCGGCGGGCGCCAGACCCCCGACCCCCCTCCCTCTTCGACGGATGACCTGTTACATGTATGACGTATCTTTAGCGAAGGATTCGTAATGCTGCACCAATATGCGGTACGTATTTTGAGTTGTGGAACCGAAACTAAACCTGTTCTTTGACTGATTTTAATAAATTCAAAGCACCCAAATTAATTGTTGTTGGATCAATTGTTTGGTTCAGGGACCAGAAAGTAGAGAGCAAATTGAGCAGGCAATGAACTGGAGTCACCGATTTGCTCTTTTCTCAGAGAGCTCGCCAATCCGTCAAAATAGTAGACCCCATCCGGACGTTTTATGACGGCAGTGAAATGACCGGGTCGGTGCATAGTGATTGCAACCAATTTGTAGTGATTCTATCTGCTACCAATGTGGCGCAGTCTGTCCGGGAGTCTGCGAAGGCAATCCTCTAATTTTCCCGCAGTTCGTATGTCCATCGGAAGCATCCACGGACAATGGGGTGTTTGAAGCTGGGAAAGGGTGGTAGGATCAGCCTCTGTTCTCTGTTCTTGAATTTGCTTGGCTCGGGTAAAGGCAAGGTAGACTCGCTCTCGCTGTGAAGCGCAGTAATTAACTCTGTAAGGACGCACCGGTTTGCATGTTCAATACAAAAGTTAGAATAGTACCCATCAATAGATCGAACCGATGCACCAGCTTTCGGGTTACACGCTGCAGAGTAACGCTCACCACAAAACGGCAAGAATTGTTGATGACGATTGAACAAGCTCCTAATCTGACCTCCAAAACTGCGGCCTGGTTGTTCTCTACAGCGGTAATTCGTTCCTGGCCAGCAGAAGACTGACAATCGGAGTATTGACAGAAGGTGTGCTCACTGCGAACCCAACAGTACTGGAAATACTTCATGAGGCCGTTGGTTCTCGTTTCCTTCTAAGTCAATTGTGCCAGTGGAAGAATCCAAGTTCTGCAACAATTTGCGAGTCGTTTTATACACCGACGTGACAATTCTAAAATTACGTATGTATGTACGTACTTGCGATGCGTCGTTGCACAACTGCTGGACAATAAACTGCTTCGCACCAACGGCATCTTTACGTTTCAAGAAGTGGATAAGTGTAAGCAGTGCTCGGTCTTTTTGGTCTTCTATTCCATTTCCGTTTGGGTTGGTGAGCAGATCGACGAAGTCAGGGCTGTCATGCAAATGACAGGACAGCGCCATTAGAACGTTGTCGATCGTGCAGGTGTTTGCAAGTCCACGCAGTGGCGTATCCAGGATTTTGGAAAGGGGGTGTAAAATTTTGAAAGTGCCTGGTTGGGCCGCTGCCTGCCTTGGCAGGGTAAGAAAATTTAGCAGAATTGCGTTTTAACCCAGTCTTTCTCCACCGCTATACCGACGCTCGGCCCCGATATTTTGCCGATGGCGTTGCCGACGCCGACCGACTATGTGAACCCACCTTTAGTCGGTCGGTCCGGGGTCCTCACCCTCAGAAAGCGTCTACCATATTTGTTGGCATGTCCTACAATGTATGTTGTTGTTGCACAGTAATTGAATCATAGTGTATACGTAGAAATTCATCAGCGTCTGTGAGCGCATAATGTACGGTACATACAGGCTCGTATTAATAACAGTCCATTTTTCAGTGTAAACTCTATGAAATTACCGAATCCAAAATACCCAGGTATTGTAAAATTAATCGGTATACCCGGTATCGGTATTTCTAAAAATTCCCAGGAATCGGTATGTATTTATTCGGGAGATATCCAAAGAATCGGTAGGTATCTTTTCGGTATCGGTACGGTATACCGAATCAAGAGTAGTTGGTATGTAACTGTGGTTGTATACGACATCCAGGCCCGCCTCATTTTAAAAATATTCTTCTGCTTTGCGTTTTCTTGCTTGCCCTACTTTCTGCGCTACGCGACACAAGGAAACGAAACCATTAACCATTTAGTGAGTTTTTGCAACTGTAGCGCGATGCGGAGGTTTCTGTCTTGTCAACTGTCAAATACGCTGAGCTGATGATACTAGTATACAGAATTGATTAACAGCATGTGTTTCTCTTCAGTCTCAGCTTAGCTCGTTCGAGTAACTAGATGTGTATTCTTGGATCTGTTGGAGCAAATTTATTCTGCACTTCGAAATCGAAATGGTACATTAACAAAAACCTTTCAAACAAACACATTATAATCCATGCAATTTACACTGTTTTAAGTGCGCACTGTTTCAGACGTTTAAAGCGGTTAATTTAGAAAGGCAACGCACTGTCAACACTAGCTAAATCACTACATTTGCAACGCACCGTAGTTTTAGTCGCAAAAATACTCGGGGGCAATTTTGGTTGCATTTGTGTTGCACTTTTGCTGGGCACTGACGACGCGCCGCTGACGACAACGGTAATATCGAATCGGCGCAAAGGTAATCGGCGCAAAGCGCAAAGTTGCGCAAATTTTTCAGTGGTTGCGTGAACATCTAAGATACTGTAGCCCGCGAAATTTAAATTCTGCTGTCCCTCTTAATTTGTTGTTGCATAAATGATGATTGTCTCAGGGCCATTTCTCATTCGCAATATGCACTGTATTTAACCTTCAAGGACTCAAGTTAATACGTTAATTATTTTATTAATTACTATTAATTGTTGTTAATTACTCAAGTTAATATTTCAAGTTAATACCACTCTGGAATCCATAAGTTTTGTTGCCCACATCAGCGTGGGGTATAGACCGAGAATAACTTCAGATTCATTAGCTCCACCTATTTCCGTCCTAGAAGAGGAACGGCTTTTTAACATTTGTAAATGAAATAAAGATGAACGAAACGGTACCGTTCGTTGAAGACGAAGTCGGCGTCGATCATAATTATGCCGGGACAGTGACTAGCACGCCTAACAAAGCTACTTCGGCAACAACGTAAGTGTGGTTTTCTTAAGTTGGTAAAAGTTAACAATCTCGGTCCCCGGTCTAATCATAGCAAATTCGGGCGGTCCTAAATTGCCCGGATTAATAAGGCAGAGCCGTACATGAAAAATGGTTTGCAAATTTCGCAGCTGATTTTGGCATTCGTATTCGTAGCCAAGAGAGAACTCAGAGTGACAGACAGGCGCGCGGATCGCTATTACTGACTAGACTATACGACCAATAAAACAGAACAGCGAACAATGTACTGTACTGTGAATACGCCTTGGAAATTGTTTTGAAGTTAAAGTATGCAACTCGTTTGCTAGCGTTGTTTGATTTCCTTGATTCTCAAGCGGCAAGCCTGGCGTGTCTAAAAGCGTCCGGTCCCGTGTAAGGAACAACGTAACGTACAGAATACACAGAATAAATAACTGTCTAGATTCGTAAATAAGAAATGTGGTTCGCCGCAGCAGCAACAGTTTCTGTGCTCTCAGATTGCTGGTGAGTTTATAATTATTATAATAATATTATGTCAGTACTTTCCCCAGCCCAGCAGTACTTTTTCACGTTCGCGTTACCTTCCAAACAAGAAGCTAAGTTAGACTACTCTAGTTCAAGGCATTATGTAAATGATTCCAGGTCCATTCCTCCACCCACGAAATAGCCATTTTTAACCTGAAAAGCTAAGATTGAAACTAGGCCTAAGCTAAAACCAAAGCGTTGGCGGGTGGGGGAATGGGCTTCCTCCAATGTAAATTGGGGTACTGAACGCACATGTAAAGTTTTCCCGCATTAGCGCTGGTACCGTAAATTTGCGCTTTGCGCTTTGCGCCGATTACCTTTGCGCCGATTCGATATTACCACGACAACTTATTTTTATCGATTGGGAAATATCCGAGCGTCAAGCGTCTTTTTTATTTTTCTTTCAGTTACAATGAGTATGGGAAAACTACACACACTATTTGGTGCATGAGGAAAAGCTACGTGGTAGTTGTGCACGACTGGTATGTAGGAATTCAAGGCAAGCCTAAACTGAGGCAGACCCATAAAATTCAGGTCGGTATAACAGTGTAGTTGAAGTACACCGGTACCAGACACGCGCAAAACATGTCCATTAGAAATACTACACACGTATAGAAGGGGCCGTTCGTTCAAAAATTACGTAGTGGCTTGAGGGGTAGGGGTTCGCCAAATCATTACTCTACTTATTACGGTAGGGGAGGGGCGGCCATTATATTACGTAATTTTCGCCTTACACACACACACCCACCAGATGAACGTGTTGGATGTAGACTTCTATTCCAATTTCTACATAGTCATTTTCAAATCCATGACACCAGTGTTCATTCATGCCATTCTCAATGATCTTTGAGACCTGAGCAAGTGTTTCATAAGGGTACAGTATCACTTCACGCATTAGATCGACGATTCTGGGTAATAATTCTATGACAAAAGTTGAGAGATGCTATTTTCAATTTGGTCAATTTCAGACTCCTTTACCCTAAAATCCTACAAGAAACAAAATCTGTATCAGAACCCATGGGTTTGTAACCGAATATCTAGACGCTGTAGTTTTCAGTGAAGCAAACTACAGTAATATTCACTGCACAACCATGCATGACAGACATTTGTACTAAATACAGTCAACCCTCGAAAATGGAACAACGGGCCGTCCGGTCATTTACGTTCTATTTAGCGAGTTGTTCCATTTATCGAAGTTCAGTTCAAAAATGGCAAAAACCAAACCGACTATGTCCTGAACATGTGCAGCAACTGAAAGGCACAAGAATACAACTTCTGACCGCTAAAACTCGAAAGCTTTTGTTTTCAGAAAATTAAAAAGTCGTAAAGCAGTTGAAATACTTCATGAAAAATGCAGAAGCATGTTCCGTTTATGAGGGAAGTTTCTACGGAAAAGGCTTTGCTGGACTCAGAAAACGTGTTCATTCTTCCATTTAGCTAGTTGTTCTATTTACGAGGTTTTCCCCTGCACAAATGTATTGAAAAAATGGCTAGTCCGAGCGTTTCTGTTCCATTTTACGAGGTTTAACTGGCCGGCACAGTTGCCACTGTTTAAGCTTAAAATGCAATTTTGGACCTTTGGTAACCGAATTTGGCGTTTCCGCTGCTGATCTGCTGATAGCAGCCCTTTCTGATAGAAGCCCGCTGCTGATAGAACCATACATGTCGCTGGGTTTTTCCGTGGGGGGGGACCTTTTTGAAATCCCAAATAGGGTTTTGGGACCAAGTCCAAAGTGGGTTTTGCGACCTTTTTTTGGGGTCCAAAGGTGGGTTTTGTCTACCTTTTTTTGGGGTAAAAAGCGGGTTTTGTCGACCTTTTTTAGGGATTCTGGGGCGAAAAATGGCTTAAAAACCCTATTTGGACCGAAAAAAGCCTTAAAACCCTGTTTTTGCATTAAAAATGCCTTAAAAACCCTATTCCGGTTGAAAAAAATGCCTTAAAAACCGAATATTGAAGCAACGAATGTAATAAAAAGCTGTTTTGCGCTCAAAATACGTATTGAATATGAGTTTCAGCGATAAAATACAGATTGAAATGCGTTATATTGACTAAAAATAGTTCAGAGAACCCTAATATCGATTCTGAGGCACGCGCAAAACCCTGTTTTGACTTATAAGATTACTAAAAAACCCTATTTAGTGATTTGAATGCAGTTCTTAAACCCTGTTTAGGGTTTCTAATCAACCTAAAACCCACTCTGTCTCTAGGCTTTCTAGCCAGTGCTAAAAAAACCCTGTTTAGAGTTTCAAAGTAACCTAAAAACCCTAATCAGGCTTTGAAAGTAACCTGAAAACCCTAATCAGGCTTTGAAAGTAACCTAAAAACCCTAATCAGGGTTTCAAAGTAGCGTAAAAACCCTGTTTAGGGTTTCAAAGTAGCCTAAAAACCCTAATCAGAGTTTGAAAGTAACCTGAAAACCCTAATCAGGCTTTGAAAGCAACCTAAAAACCCTAATCAGGGTTTCAAAGTAGCGTAAAAACCCTGTTTAGGGTTTCAAAGTAATCTGAAAACCCTGTTTAGGGTTTCAAAGTAGCCTAAAAACCCTGTTTAGGGTTTCAAAGTAGCCTAAAAACCCTAATCAGGGTTTGAAAGTAACCTGAAAACCCTAATCAGGGTTTAAAAGTAACCTGAAAACCCTAATCAGGGTTTTAGAGTAACCTGAAAACCCTAATCAGGGTTTCAAAGCAGCCTAAAAACCCTAATCAGGGTTTAAAAGTAACCTGAAAACCCTAATCAGGGTTTCAAAGCAGCCTAAAAACCCTAATCAGGGTTTGAAAGTAACCTGAAAACCCTAATCAGGCTTTGAACGTAACCTAAAAACCCTAATCAGGGTTTAAAAGTAACCTGAAAACCCTAATCAGGGTTTAAAAGTAACCTAAAAACCCTAATCAGGGTTTCTAAGCAGTCTAAAAACCCTATTTAGGATTTCTAAGCCTTACAAAACCCTGTTTTGGGTTGTATGGTAGCCGAAAACCCAATTTTGTGCTGCAGAATGTATTGTCTGGGCTAAAATTTTCTTTACTTTGGAATCCAAAAGTGGGTTTTCAGGTCCCCCCCAAAAATCCGCTGGGGGGGGGACTTTTGCCGAAAAATCGGGCTTGGGGGGCCGCCCCCCCTTTACCCCCCCCCCCAACGACATGTATGGATAGAACCCCTTTTTGCCTGTTTTTATCTCGTAAACGCTATTTGCGAGTTAAAATAGCTATTTTTAGCCATCTTATTCTATAAAACGTGCTAGAAAAGCATTGCCAGGCGTTTTGGAGCTTTTTTTAAAATTTTGGACCCCTTACCTGAGCAAACCCCCTGGACACCCTCATGACCGGAACCCCCGTACCCCTCCCCCAGGCTGGCCCGGACCTGTTAAGGAGATGAGCTCGGGCACCTTTTTCCGACCAGACAGGTCTTTCGCTGGACTGTCCCCAGGCCTCAAAATTAGGCCTCCCTTGGGGCCTAACAGTTAAGACCAGCGGCTGCCCTGCCATACCAAATATACATATTACTAGCCACAAATTAAAGTAAAGAGTTCAAAAATCGATCGGATGACAGAAAATTTTGAATTAAGAAAATTTGGAAGTTGACAAGCTAGTTAATTAGCAGTACGTCATCATAATCATCATAATAAATCAATATAAATCAGTATGCGGCAACCATCCGTCAAAAAGTTCGTCTTAACAAAATTCTAGGAAAATTCGCTGAAGATAAAATCTGATTCTGTCTGAATACTGAAAATGTATCAAGGAAACAAAAATTGCCCCAAATTTAGCTATTGGCAAATTTGAATCTGCAACTATGATTGTATCGCACGAAAAACCGGGCTCAAAAATTCCGGCCAGGATGCAACCCATTTTTGGCATCAGACAAGCATTTGACTCAGTTATCGCATCAGACAGATTTGGAAAATTCAACTGACTATAAACAACCGTAAATCGCTTTGTAGTAGCGCAAAGGTTCCGTTAGCTGCACAGCTAGAACAGTCAAAATTAGCGAGCAGTTACAGAACAGAAAGAATTGCAAAATTACCGTATCAAAGCAAGCGATGAACTAAGGTCTTGAAAATGCAATGTAGCCAACAAAAAGAGAAGCCATCACTTACCTATGCGCCAGCGCAGACGTAAAAAGGATCAACGACTATCAGCTGATGACTCATGGTATCTACCATAGCCAAGAGACCGCGAAATCATCAGCCGATCGACAGTTGGTCACTCGAGGGCAGTGGGAGAGGGAAGAAGAGGATATCGGGGAGCAGCCGACATGTAATGGTAACCTGCGTCTATGTCAAGGGCACCAGAACAGGTCTGCCGCCCACCCACATCCAGTCAGCCACTTGGACCTCTCAACTCAACCTCCAACGAAGCTGAAAGACTGGGAACTTAGGGGATGGAGCAGCGTATACAAATTATTATAAATATGTATACTCTTATTTACAGCGTTTATTACTCTTATTGACAGAAACTTACCTGCGCTGAATATTTTTGGTAATAATACCAGATTATAACCACCCATCAATTTACACACCAAACGCCGAAATGGCCTTTGTTTCTCGCTGACCTAATTTTAGGTCACTTATTATTGAGTAAAGATGGACCTGAATTTTGTCAGCTGGTGGGGCAAATTTGTCGAGATTCGTGGGGTTAAACATTTCACAGTCTGCGATTTCTGGAACTTGTTCCACACGGAGAGGAAAAGATTAGTGAGGAAAGCCACTTTACGTATTCAATCAAACGCAGCAAGAACAGTGGCAGACGAGGTTTTTCTGTCCGAATTTAAGAAAACATCTTCACTTTCATAACAGTTGATATTCCTGATAAAACAGCAGATATAAAATTCCAGTTTCCAAACTTTATAGGTTGTTTGGCATCTTTTTCCGGACAACCGACGGCAAGCAGCCAGTTTAAATGATATTGACAGCAGCGGCAGCATACAAACAAGAGCAGATAAAAAGTAATTAATGGCCAAAAACCGCTGAGAAAAACCAACTGTCACAGCAGAAAATTTAAACTGACCGGGTGTCAGCAGCCTTCGACCGAAATTCAAATCGGCCAATCAGCGGCGGCGCGGCGGCGTCCTCTCTCAGTGCCCGTCGACAAGTCGGCGATCTGACTGACGCGCTGCTCTGTGTTTGGTGCGCCAGCCAGTAACTCCTAACAGCATGAACCAAATTAATTTCCATTCGTACTTCCTTACTGAATCTACACTGTAGTGTCTCTTTCCAGTGAGAAAGCCGACTGGTCAGCATTTTTCAGTCAGACACTCAGACTTCGACGGCCCGTGTGAAAAGAGCGGCAAACTCAAAAGTTGAACAAGAGACGCAGACGCTACTGACCCAACAAATCAAACGTTTTTTAACCTCTGGGGAGGGAAGCCACTGCTTTTATTGGCTGCCTCGATCCCTGCTGAGCTGTGAGAAGAGTCTCATTGTCCAACTGACTAGACTACTATGCAATGTCTGTAAGTTTATGATCAATAAGCAACTCACAACAAAATGATGTCAGAAACATTGAGACCTTTGCACTGACGATAGCAAGTGCGTACAACAACAATCACTTAGTTCAACAGAAGATTAAACTGAACGTAAGAATAATCAGTTAAATCACCTCAGCATTGCCCACAGCAGTTTTTGTCAGTGCAGGAGTGGTGAGCTAAAAAGAAAATAGTTGACTAGGGAAAATAGAGTATAACCGCAATCACAATTCACGCTTTGTCGGCAGTGTTTGTAGCAGGAGCGAATACAGGACACGTCGCCGACGTTGTCGCAATGTAAACAGAAGTCGCTGCAAGGATCCGGTGGCTTTTGGGGTTTGGCCTTTCCTCCCACACCACCACCCATCAACATGTTCATCATGTCCTCACGACTGAGACCTGCCGGAGCGCCTTTCATCTGACTCAGCAACTTGTCCATCTCAGCTGCACTCAACTGAGGCACTTGACCCTGCGCCCACGTCTTCCAAAACGTCAGACAGATTAAGAACAGGCTCGTCTGAAACAGACATTGGACCACTAAATGCTAAGCAGCAAACAACTGACCCACCTCATACTTCATATTGCAACACAATAAAAACAAAGATAATTTTACCACAACTCAACACAACCTATGCATGTAATGTACTGACGTTAGAACAAAATATAGTAGGATACCGTTTAGTATACTGTATGGCCTACACATCTATGTACTTACGTAAGGAATCAGTCGTGTTGTGAAAGTACGTCTAGTGTGTAGTACGTACGTACGTGTATACGTATGACTCTCGCACTGACTGGCAGGATTTGTGGCTCGCTGGCGATTCAAAATCCCCTGATATTCACAGACAAAAGCTAAAAATCCCTTCACATTTTCAAAAATTCTTCTCACTAGTCTGAACTTTCTACCCAAAAACTGGTGGTAAGAAGGTACACACACACCTGCTGCCATACCTCCTTCGGAACCACCAATCCTCGAAACCCATTTTTACAAAAATCGCATTCTCCAAAAAACGCGAATAATTACTCATGAGCCATCTGCGAATATTTCAATTTTTCTTGCGGTGAGGAATCTTATTGGATTCGCAGAAAGTTTTGCGTTAGGTATGTAAGATCTAAGATTCGCACATATTTCAAAAATCGTAGTTTCACCCGGACGCAAAAATACAGGGTCCGCCAAAAAAACCAACCCAGCAGATTTTTTGCTGTATCAACCGCAAATCTCAACCGATTTGAATGAATCCTTTTTAAATGAAAGATAAATAAATTCTTGAAAGATTGATGTAACGTTTATTAAGATATCCTGCTTAGTTCCTGAGATATTTGTCGTCAAAGTCAAAACAGAGATTTTGGCAATGAACAAGAGTGATAAAGAACAAAAAAGCAGATTTTTTACTCTTGCAACTATGAATCTCAACCGATTTGAATGAATCCTTTTTGAATGAAAGATTGATAAATTCTTCAAAGATTGGTGTAATTTTTATTGAGATTCACAGTTTAGTTCTTGAGATATTTTCCCTTTAAGTCGAAACAGATTTTGGCAAAGCACAAGAGCGATTCCGTTGCATTTCATAATAAAGCAGATTCCTACTGCTGGCTGGGGCTAATGATACTTTTCTGTTGAAGTAAACCGAGCTTCTGTGTCACAAGTAAAGCCTCAAATGGCCCTTAGCAGTAGCAGAAATCCGTTTTATTACGAAGTGCAGAATAATAAAAAATCCCTCTTGTTCACTGCCAAAATCTCTGTTTTGACTTTGAGGACAAATATCTCAGGAACTAAGCAGGATATCTTAATAAACGTTACATCAATCTTTCAAGAATTTATTTATCTTTCATTTAAAAAGGATTCATTCAAATGGGTTGAGATTTGCGGTTGCTACAGCGAAAAATCGATTGGTTTTTTTTTTTGGTTGAATCTACAGTACATATACAATGACTGGTAAACGGACAAACACCACTGGTATTTTATTTCTAATAAAATTCTGTTTTGCCAACAACAACGCGGCGCAGTTGTAGGGTGTTTTAGAAGAGGTTCGGAAGTACGTCACTGCATTTACAACTAAGCTTCAGCGTCGCTTCCTTGTCAGCTCTGGTTGATCCGATATTGATTATGAATACGGGCTTATTGCGATCTCTGGCACGCTTAACAAATCTCAAACCGGACCACGTCTAAAAGAGACAAACGTTTCGGCTATAGAGTCAGTGTTCTAGTCCCACTCAGTTACACTGTTTAGTGCACTTAACTTACATAGAGACTAGAACCGAGTACTAATAGACCGTCACTGTTGTCCAGTTGCTGAAAGCAAAAATCACGGACATCGGGCGGTACGTTGTCCCCAAAAAACACCACATGCGGCTTCAAAAGACCACTGCATTTGGGACAAGAGGGCGTTACAAAGTTTTCTACAAGTTCGTCGGCAATATCCACGTCACCATCGGGAGCAATATCAATAGTGCTGGCCACAAAGGTTGGATTGAGCCGGTGAATTAGCTGTTGCATCTGATCTCTGCTTATTAGATGGTCACAGTCCAGACACACAACCTTGGCCGCACTGCCATGCAGCTCAGTGACCAGCTTACTGCCGGCTTTAGAATGCAAACTGTCAACGTTCTGAGTGACTAGCCATTGTATTCGACCCTCTTTCTCCCAATCACACAACGTCCGGTGGTTTATGTTGGGCTGGGAGCTTGAGAATAAAGGCCAGCCGACAAAGTTTCTGGCCCAGTACCTGAAACGGCTCTTAAAGAAACGCCGCTTCGACCCTCTGACGACTACCTGCGTC
The DNA here is from genome assembly GCA_030248155.1 of Sabatieria punctata. Lineage (NCBI taxonomy): Eukaryota > Metazoa > Nematoda > Chromadorea > Araeolaimida > Comesomatidae > Sabatieria > Sabatieria punctata. The sequence goes on from JASANB010006283.1 coordinate 19,084, forward strand.
TGGCGCTGGCCAATTTGATGAATTGCTGGTGCTGAATCGGTCTGGCATCGGTTCGCGCAAATCGGCCCACCTCTTCTGATCTGTAGTCCGGAATACCACTTTCCGTTGACACTCCAGCTCCCGTGAGAACGAGCAATTTAGGAAGAGACTGCAGGTAAGACTTCAATCGCTCTAGTTGGGAGGCAACCACTGCCTGATGTTTGGGAATGCACTGGCTCAGCACTACTTGGCTTACCGGAAGCGTCAATTGCATTTTTAATTCTATAAACGAATTTATATTGTTTTATTCAATACTACGACAAATGATATGCGAAATTAAATGCTACTGAGAACAACAGACGCGAGTTTTTTTCACAACCGTCCTTCAGCTTGAAACAGGTGCCAATGTTCGTTTTGTGACACAATGTAAAATCCGCCGTGCGCTTCGACGAGAAAATGTAACATGCGCTTCTTACGCGCCCAAGCAACGTGCATCTATATACACTTTCAAACAAAACATCAACGACTTTAAGTACGTACGTACATGAAGGTCGAGTGGATGTAGCTGATTTGGCTATCACCTGGTACTGTTCGTTAACTGGTTTACTGTCTAGCTTTTATTTAGTGCTATTGCTAAATAGTGCGTGTGCTTTGTGTTGTTAGTGGAGTGCTTTCTGTGTCAAAGCTGGGTACAGGACTTGCACCAAGTGGTGCAGTAGTAAACTCAACTGCCACGCTACAGAAAATTTGACAGACGTGGTTTGGTTTTACAAGCTATACGCTTGTGTAATTTACCAGCTTGCTACTGAGTGATGAATTTCATTTTCAAATCGAATAGAGTAACTGAAAGGCATCTTTTGCTTCCACTGAACCAGCTTCGTCGGTTTACGCAGCACTGTCAAACTTTGGCATGCAAACTGCAGATTTAGACCAGCCGCCTTGTTTATTTTGACAAGAATGATACAGGGATAAGTAAAGAAACAAAAGAAAGGACAGAGCTTCTTTGTAACCACGCCCGTACAGTAGTAGTTGTATTAGCAACGGATTTGCACGAGTGCGTGCCGCGTAGTCTGTGAGCGAGTGTAGCGGAGTTTACTGACGCTGCTGCTTCGGCCGGCTGGCTGGGTTCAGTGTTTTGTGTGATGTGGGTGGGGGTAATTTAGCCCAGCCAGTTATTAGTCAGTGTTGACTATTCATTCGTTCATTCACACAGACAGACGTGCCAACAACAACTGTGTGTTTGACTTATTTCTGAATGAAATAACATGACCAGGTAGCTGTCAGACCACATCAATTTTTTCTTTACTTTAGCTCTCCCACTCTACCTGCGTCATGCTCTCTTCTCCATTGTTCTCCGTTTCCGGTTTTACACTGTTACTGTGCGGTTGGTTTTTACGCGTTTCTCTTTCTGTTTGTTTGCAACGCAGCTACCTACATTTTGCTTTGCTGCGTTGCTGTATCTAGTTGTTTGTTTTTGTCTGCCTGATGTTGGCTGTGCCTATTTTCAGCAACATAGCTTATCCATGTCCTTAGGAAAGAAACTAATTTCGGGCTGTCTGGTCTAGTTAGTAGCTACGCTCTTGCCGTTACTTGCCGACCACCCAGGCCCAAGCTTTGGCTTAGGAATGGCTTAGGCATAGATGTTTTAGGTTTAGGCTTAAGAAAACAAGTATCAAAATGGCAGCTTGCCAGGTAGAAGAGTCGGAAATCGGACCGAAAACAATTATTCCCACCCTCCTCCTATTTTTCTTGGACGCAATTTTTGGCCAATTTTTTCCAATTTGCACGCACGCTATTTTGGCTGTATTGGAGCCCATGTTAGCATTTTTTAACGTTTTTTAGCCCAAGATGTAGTAGATTCTGGAGAGATTTTAGGTTTCTGTAGCCCCAAATTTGATCCCCCGGTCTGACCCATAACCCCTTCTGCTGGTTGATCACCTGTTACATATGATCTGACCTCACTGCAATTTAGTCTAAATTACATTGTGGCTGTCCTGCCGTAATGTAGACACAACCTACCCATCTATCCTATATAAAGTAGCATCATTGTATTGAGTAGGGAGGGCATAAGAAGGTTTGATCAGATACGATCAAAAAATTCATGTGTTTTGTAAACATACAAGGTTCGAACTACGGGTCCATCATGCATGCATGCTTAGGAATCAAAACAAAATTTACTGCTACTATTTTAGTTGGGCTAAAAAATTCGCAGTTTTTTTACACATTCGGGCGATCCATAGATTGACCTTTGTCGGTTGGTAAAGGGAACCGCCGAACCTGCCATGCATGTACCAGGGGGCTTTCCCCCTGTCCCGAGACGGTTTTTCCGACCCCTTCCGATTTTCTGGCAAGTAATTATTTGTTGAGCAAATTTTTGCGATTTTTTATAATTTCAGTCAAAAAAATTGCCAAAATCGCCTGTAAAACAACACTTTTTTGTTGTATTTGGGCCCGAATTAGCGATTTTTGAAGTTTTTAGCCGAAAAGCGATTTTGAGCGTTTTTAGTGCCTAGCCCCCTCCCTAGAATTTAGGCTCAGACCCCCGCCCGACGTCAGAGCCCCCTGCCCCTTCGACGGATGACCTGTTGCATGAATGAAACCTGCTGTTGTTTGTATGCATACATGGGCCGGAAAAATGGGTTGGGGTAGTCAAAATCCGAAAATTTAGAGGTGGGCCTGCCGGTTTGGGGGGTCGCGTCGATTTTGGTGTGTGTGGGGTCAGGAACAAAAGTGGGCTTCAGGTGGGTGGGGGGTTCGTTTTTGGGGCCGAGCCCAAGTTTGGGGGGTGGGCAAGCCCCGACCTCCGCGGCCCATGTACGGTTGGTTATATGTACACTGTTTCCAAGCTGCAGGGTTGGTGTCTATTATGTCTTATATGATATCTATGAAGATATTCTGTAGAACTTCGTCAATGTTTCGGAGATACGTTCTGTTGAATGTTGAAATTCTATATAATAGATAGCCTGCGTGCATAAGTCGGATGTGCACATGATTCTTAAAAGGGGTGCACGTCCTGGCTGTGCCTCATTCTTAGTTAGACTGTTCAGGCCGACTCTATTTCACCTATCTACCAGAACTTTATAAAGAAAATACTATAAAATATGCTCGAAATAGACATAACCAGCGTAAATTAACCATTTTAACGAAAATAAGTCTAATTAGCTTACGCCATCCATCTGCTTAAGACAGTCAAGGCAGTTCACGCAGTTTATGGTACTGGCCAGACATGGGCTACCATTTCGGCTGAGGGGGTGTAGAACTTTCAATTCCTGAGAGGGGGAGGCTGAGGGGTGTAAGCCTAAAAGTCTGATTTTTGGCTGAAATCAAGGTTTTTTGGCTTATTTTTCATTAAAGTAAGCTAAAATATGCTATTCTGAGCTCATTTACACCTAATCCAGGCATATTTTTATCATAATTTTCTACATAAATTTCTTCCAAAAAATTCCTGACGGGGGTAGCGGCTGGCTGAGGGGGGTAGGTCAGAGCCTGAGGAGGCATTGATACCTGTACCGGTACCATATATGGTACCACTACCTTCAGATTTCGCACATACAATACATGGTACCGGCACCCGTGACCATGTGTTGAAGTACCATATATGGTGCCAATACCATAAACGGCGTTAAGTGTCCGACTGTAAGAAGCCCGTTTATTTCTAGATCCAGCCTCCCTCAGACGAAAAGCTAGCAACAATTAACTTTTTCTCCACAGTGTTTGAGTGTTTGTCGAAGCAAAGCAACCTGCTTATATGCTTTTGTTGTAGAGGCCGATGAAAGTAAGAATGAGCTGGCACTCGGGACTGTTGCACCGTCTGCAGGGTCGTCTGGCCGAAGCTGTCGGTCACAGCGGCGCTCGTAGCGAGCCGGGGCCGTCGGCAACGATTGCCGGTCAGCCGATCGACAAGCGGACCATTGACAAGACCTGGCGACTGATGGACCAAGTGGTGAAACTGTGTCAGCAGCCGAAGCTCAACCTAAAGAACTCGCCTCCGTTTGTGCTGGACATTCTGCCGGACACCTACCAGCACCTGCGTCTCATCTACCAGAAAGACGAGCCTGTACAGCTGCGCGACAACCACTATTTCCGTGTATTTATCGACAATCTGCAACAGAAGTGCAAACAGACGATTCGTCTGTTCAAGGAGAACAGAGAGAGAATTTTCGAGGAGCGATCGACGGCGCGCAGAAATCTGACTAAACTGTCGCTCGTCTTTTCGCACATGTTGGCAGAGCTGAAGGCCCAGTTTCCCAGCGGCGTTTTTATCGGGGACCGCTACAGAATCACCAAGAAAGATGCTGAGGAGTTCTGGAAGACTGCCTTCGGAAATCGGTGGGTTATTTGTTGATTGAAAAGAATGAAGTTAGAGCGGGCCTACTAGGTAGAGTTGCAATTCTGTCTGGGCTGGCTGCGCCCATTCTACGTATGGCTTTTCCGGTTGGCCAGTCGTTCTGACACGTACACTCTGCGGGGTGTAGTAATAAAAGAGGCCGTGTGCTTTTTGAACTATCGATCGGGTTAAGAGCCATTCATAAATTGCGCACCGTCACATGTTTGGCTGTTTTTGCGCCGCTGCCGGTTCTGACTAAGCGATTAACCCGACTAACTGTCAGCCGGTACATAGGTATAATAATCGATCGGTAGACACAAATTCTTAGGCGTCTGACTCAGACGTGTGTGCGCCTTCGTTCATTCTTTACTTCTGCCCAGCGTCTGGAAGCAATCAGCCGCGGCCGCTTTTTGCGCCGGTCAAATTGGCTGCTGCTACTCTCGACTAAAAACATAATAACAAATCAGTAGCCAAATGTTTGTGGCACGCGCAACAGCCTGGGGACTTGCACTGACAAACACTGCAACTCGCCACGGTAGTGGTTATCGAATTATACTGCCGATGCCATATGGTACCCGTTCACCTTGAACTTATACCGTACTGTAATTCTATATTTTGCTATTTTAATGTGTATTTGGTGCAAGATGTATTACGATTCCGGTTCACGTTTAAGTAGGACCTGACGTTACCCGTCGCTTCGATTAAGCCTTCAAAGGCAGACATGGGCAAAGAGGGCTAGGGGTTGACCCCTCTGACTCTGACCTACCGGCCCCCCTCAGGAATTTTTAGGAAGAATTTTATATAAAAAAATTATGATAAAAATATGCCTAGATTAGGCGTAAATGGGCGAAAGCGAAAAATACGCCTAAAAACTTGATTTTAGTTTAAAAAATCCCAGTTTTTTGGTTGCCATTCCCTCAGCCGCCGCTACCCCCTCAGGATTTCAAAATTTACCACCCCGTCAGCCGAAATGCTAGCCCATGTCTGTTCAAATGATACCATACCATGATATTAGTTTGTCCAGTTCCGAATTGGCACCAGTCAGGGTACTGATATTATATGGAACTGGTACCAGGCATGGATAGGCAAAGTTCCTAAAGTTGGCCCTTTCGGGCTCTGAGCTACTCAGTCAATGCTGAAATTATATGTAAAACAGTCTAAAAGAGCTTGTTTTAAACAAAAGTAGGTCAAATATCTGTCTCACCATCTCTCCCGCAAATTCTAAAACCTCTCATTCAAAATGCTAGCTTCTGTCGGTATGGTGTGATTAGGCCCGATCGACCCGATAGCCATCCTGTTGGCATTTGAAGTGTAGGGCGAATGAAGTGTTTGCAGCACGATCGTGTCGTGGAAGGACTTCCGTTCAGAACTGCATCAGGTGCACATGCTGAATTCTGGCTTAGAGGCGCTGGCGCTGAAGACAACCATCGACCTCACCTGCAACGACTACATTTCCAATTTTGAGTTCGACGTTTTCACCAGGCAACCGATTGATTGACGCTGCCGCCGGTGCACTCACACCTTGGCTCTGTTTCAGATTGTTTCAGCCGTGGTCGTCGCTGCTGCGCAACTGGCAGATCTTGGCTGTGACTCACCCTGGATATGTGGCCTTTCTCACTTACGACGAAGTCAAACAGCGATTGCACAAGTACATCAACAAACCCGGCAGGCAACTACTTTCTTCTGGTGGCTCCGCTCTGTCTAACAGAATCGCTCTGCTTTTAGCTACGTATTCAGACTCAGCTGCACGCGGCTGGGCCAATGGGCCATTGGTTATGTGGCACCCGACGGAAAGATATACCAGACTATTCCGCAGAATAAGTCACTCATACAGGCTCTTATCGATGGAAATCGGGAAGGCTTGTAAGTCTTGCCTATCTGTTCTAACATTGGTTCTCTTAAATAAGAGTTCGTTCGGCCACTATGTTGGTAGCATCCGCACCGGTACATCTTTCATTTAAAAAGGGATCCAAATCGGTTGAGATTTGCGGTTGCTACAGCGAAAAATCTGCTGGGTTGTTTTTTTGGCACACCCTGTAGATAACTCACACGAAGCGGTAGCCATGCAATCATACGTGTACCGGGGGGTTTGGGGGGTTACCCCCCTGCTGGAAAGGCCAAACCCCCCCCCCTTCCCCCCACCCCCCACCCCCCGAGACAGGTTAAGGGACCCCTCCCCCCGACCAAAAAATACAAGTGGTTGTAGTGGCTCCAGTATTAACAAACTGGGTCAGAAATCACTAATTTTAAGCCTAAAATTCACTAAAAAAGCCTTTGGAAACCGAATTTGGCGTTTCCACTGCTGATATTTAAGAAAAATCGGTGTTTTTGGAAGCTCTTTTTGTCATTTTTTGCTTGTTTTTAGCTTTAAAACGCTATTTGGCAGCTTAAAATAGCGATTTTTAGTGTCCTTACTGAAAAAAACGTGCTAAAAACGCATTTCTAGGCGTTTTGGAGCCTTTTGAAATTTGGGACCCCCACCTGGGCGAACCCCCCCTCGACCCCCCACCTGAGGAAACCCTACCCCCTCCCCCCAGGTCGGCCCGGAGCTGTTACATGTATGCATGCAATGCATGATGTCAATGTCTAATAATTTAGTTGTCTCGGTGGCCGAAGATTTCGGTTGATAACATGGTAACACTACATTACCATTTCGTGGTACCGGTGCAAATGCATGTAACAAAGATCTATCCCCCACCGACTTGCGCCAGACCCCCAGATGGCTGGCAAGTAATTTTTAGAGAATTTTTGTGAAACTTTTTATAATTTCAGCCACTAAAATTGTTCTGAGGCAGCAGTTTTTTAGTTGTATTAGAGCCCCAATTACCGCTTTTTTACGATTAGCCCGAAATTGCGTTTCCGGTACACTGCCACCAGGGTTCGTGCCGGTCAGGAATGTCAGGGGATTTAAGATTTGTCAGTTGATCAAAGGAACGTCAGGGGATATTTTGGGCGTCACTCCATGAAATTAAACATTCAGTAGGTTGTAGAAGCTGCAATGAATGAATAGTGCCAACAATTCAGTCAATATCAGTTCGTTTTTGAAGGCTAACTTTTCAAAATTTTGTCACCCGCCCAATTTTTCTCATCCTGAGGGGCGGCAACAAATGACAGCGGCTTTGCAGGTGCATAGCACCTTTTTGGGCTTGGAAGTTCGCATTTTAGTGGGATGGATGAATTTTCGAAAATGTCTGGGATTTTTTGCTCTTGTCTGGGAAAGTTAGGTGAATGTCAAGGGGTTTGGATCGACATATCAGCACGAAGCCATTGCCACCTACCAAATTTAGGCCCAGACCCTCAACCCCATTCCCTTTCGGCGGAAGAACTGCTGCATGTAGTATATGCCTCTGCGGACCCGCTTGCGATCTTTCTGAGAAGCAATTTTAATTCAGACTCCAAAATTACCTTATAATTTTTACTTTTACGATTTTCCCCAATATTTTCTGACTGCCGTGTTTCTGTTGGATAAAAGACAATAAGCAATTACAATCAAATAACATAAGGTGGAGAATTTGAATTGGAATCCAGAATCTAATAGAGCAGTAGTTAGACTTTGTCTGTTTTACTGATTAATGCATAACAGTAGCAATCTTAATTGTAGCTGGTAGGCAGCCGAGGTGTGTAGTGGAGTAGAGAGAGTGTTTCAGTTACCTGTTCCCGGACGGGCGGTCGGTGAACCCGGACCTTACCTACGCACTGCAGCCGGTGCCGGAAGGTCACGTGAAAGTGACTCCGGAGCAGTACGAGATCTACTGCGAGATGGGCACCACATTCCAGCTGTGCAAGATCTGCGCTGAGAACGACAAAGACGTTAAATTGGAGCCGTGCGGACATCTGCTGTGCACGCCCTGTCTGCATAATTGGCAGGTTGGTCGATCCTCACCAGCCGTCCGTCCGTCTATGCATCGGTGTTGCAGGAGTCCGAGGGGGGCAGCACGTGTCCGTTCTGCCGGTGCGAAATCAAAGGCACCGAAGTGATCGTTATAGACGTGTTCAATCCCAAAACCCCCACTCCGCCTTTCAAGGACGCCGCTAACCTGATCGATATTGACAATGATATGTCCGAAGCTGTAAGTCCTCCTCCTCCTTACGTGTAACAAGTCGTCAGTCCGCAGCCAGACAGCCAAAACAGGCGTGTCTCCTTAATTCGTGTAATGCACCTTCCGGGCAAGATGAGGGCCGGTCCCAATTTCCCCCATTTTATATGACTCGTTAATCCAGATCCGGATTAATCCAGACAGAAGATATGTAGTCCCAACTTCGAGCATACATTTATTTAACAGGTCATCCGCCTAGGGGGAGGGGGTTTGGGGTCTGGCACCGGCCGGGAGGTCTGAGCCCAAATTTTGGGTGGGGGTTGAGCGCTAAAAACGCTCATAAATCGAAAAAATGTCTGAGCCCAAATTTTGGGTGGGAGTTGAGCACTAAAAACGCTCATAAATCGAAAAAATCGCTAATTTGGGCTGAAATGCAGCTAAAAAATTCTGTTTTGCAGGTGGTTTTGGCAATTTTTGTGTCTGAAATTGCAAAAAATCGCAAAAATTTACTCAAAAAGTTACTTGCCAGAAAAATCGGAGGGTGGTCGGAAAAATCGTCTAGAGGGTCCCCATCCGTGGGTCTGACCTAAGTCGGGTGAGGGACAGACCCCCCTGTTACATGTATGCTTCGAAGTGTGTATGGTAAAGTGAGCGGTTAATCAGGATCCTAGAAAGTGATTAACTACAACAAAATGCATGCGTAATTCATCAATTTAAGTTTAAATGTGATAATGCTTTCTGTTTAGTCAGAACATACAGAAGCCGGGAGTAAGCCCTCTCCCACCCAGGGCTGCGTGTGCCCCCTCGCCTACCCCCTCCGGAATGGAAAAATAACCGATTTTTGGGCTTTTTTAGGTCCCTCAGACGCTCTCCAGGTCCGGATTTTTTCGGGCTATGTATGGGTCAGAATGTGTTTTTTGTCTTTCTGGAACTACAATGAGCTGAACACAATATTTTGATTTTTAGCTAGACGTATCTTGTGTCCATTTATCATTCAGAACCATGACCAGAAGTACAGTATTTTACGGTTTTACCTTTGATTTGGTAAGGTAATGCCAACAAAATTGATTAACAAAGCATGACTGTACTGAAAATGGCCAAAACTTAGTTCCCGGTACATTCGAAAGGGGGTGTCCGAGTCTGGGCCAAGAGTTTGACCTTTTGCGGCTGTTAAACAGACACCAACCAACCAACCAACTGAGATGCAGTTTTAGACCTCTCAGTGCGGCAGCAGTGAGTCACGCACTTCCTCGTCCGATGGAGGTGGAGTGTGTTCCGGCTCCCGATTGGAGGAAGTGGAACTGCCTCCGCCGCCCAACCTCGCTCCGCCCCCTGTGCCGCCTCGCAAAGGCACGCCCACCGCTTCCCCCTCTCAATGCAGAAAGTCTGTCTGTCTGTCTGTTTGTTGGTTGTAGTAAGAGAGACAAATAAATTGCAGAGAAATGTCGTCCAGCAAGTGCGCCGAGCTCGATTCGACCGCCGAAAGTTGTTCGTACGCGAAAGAAAACAAAGGTAGGGCGGCGCTGTTTGGTCGGTGGCTGGTAAATACAGTAGGCGGCCGGTTTCAGTGCACCAAGTGCCGTACGTGAATGTAAACTCGTGTGTTCCGTCCAAAGGGTGCGTCGAGTCGAACCGACAGTACATGAACGTCTGTTCCACCTCGGACGCTCTGTCAGGTACCTGACCGACTGACTGGCTCTTGCTACCTTCCCCGTCTTTCCATTGCCTGGCTTTCTCTAACTAATCAGTCAGTGGTGGTGTTGTTGCTAGCCTTTTCTAGTTTTTGCACAGATTTGCATAAAGTAGCTGCTCTGCTGCCTGTATTGTCTTAATCAGTTCTTGTTACTGTTCGTTGTGGCATGTTTTTGCTTGTTTGTTTGTTTGTTTGTACTATAGAGTGGTTGTTATTGTTGGACGGTCGGTTGGAGACCTGCACCACGTTTCCGACGGTGGTGGTGCCTTTTAGCGATAATTCTTACTAATCCTTTTTACCTGCCTTTTGTATAGCCACAGTGGCGGTGGTTGTCAGTTGCGTTGCATTTCATCAGGTTTCTGTACGAGTAGATTTGCTGGAGCGATCGACGGTGCGCTTTCATTGTCTATATATGATTAATTATTTATTTATTGAACTTGAATGAGACCGTTTTTTTTCGTTTTTGTTCATTTGTGTAACTGCTACCGCTAGTAAAATTACAAATTGGTTTGATTGATTGGCGCTGATTAATTGATTGACTATTCTGCCTGTGCTTGCTGCGTGGGTGTAGTGATGTTGTAGCCAGTGGCGTACCCGGGAATCTTGGTGGCGCACCACCTTTCCGGTATACACTTAACAGCTCCGGGCCGACCTGGGCGAGGGGGTGGTTGGTTTCGTCCAGAGGAGGTCCAAAATTTCAAAAAGCTCCAAAACGCCTGAAAATGCGTTTTAGCACGTTTTTTCAGTAATGAAGCTTAAAATCGCTATTTTAAGCTGCCAAATAGCGTTTTAGAGCTAAAAACAAGCAAAAAATGACAAAAAGGCTTCCAAAAACACAGATTTCTCTTAAATATCTTTGTTAGTACTGGAGCCACTACTAGTACTTGTATTTTTGGGTCGGGGGGTCCCATAACCTGTCTCGGGTGGTGAGTGGGTAGCCTTTCCAGCTAGGGGTAACCCACAAACCCCCTAGTACACGTACGCTTTCCGGGGTAGCTACAGTATGTAGAGAGCCATCGAAAAGCCTATACCAAAACTGTCAATTTTGCTCTTGGAATGCCTTTTAAATCTATTTTTCAAGGTAGATTTTATTCAATTTGAAATTTCTTCAAAATTATACCCACCCTTTTCAAAGTTCTGTATACCCCACTGTATGTGGCGGTTAGAGACTGTACCCTCTGTGGGCTACTGTGCTTGCCAATTGATTGCAGCTATACTGTATCCCATCCCTATACGATAACACTGTTATCTGACTGAAAGAGGCGGTGTGATAATGGACTGCATCAAAATCGAAATCTTAACGCAGATGAGCACCGAGTAAAAGTGGAAATTTAGAAATTTACGGCCGCCGCGCTTTCCTTTCATCTTGCCAATCATCATCTTAACTATTTTCTAATGGGATTTTTACGATTCAGGGTAGAATCCGAAATTTCTTTAACGGTTCTCGGAAAAACTGTCTTTCAGAGCACAACTTTAGTGGTCTTTAATTAATCCTCTCGAGAGCCGTCCAATAGCAAACAACAAAAAGCAGAAATCTAAAGGAATGGCGTTGTCCCCATGCACGTCAGAGTAAACGGCGAACACACTTGTTCTCAGAAGTAGCCGATTCAACAGAGTTAGTAATGAATACGACCATGGAGTTTTTCAATTCCGACTTGCTTTATGCTGAACCCGACATACAGTGGCAGTTAAAGTTATGCATAGATACGGTCAGCATGCCCGGAGCAAAACGCAATTTGATGTGTATCTGACGCAATGTCTGCATGGGCGGTCGGACACCCACAGTCACGACTGACTTTGGGTCTTTGTTGACTTGCATGCCATGCCGGCTGAGAATAAACCAATTATGCTGCAGGTGACCTGGACAATCCGCCAGCAGTAGCTCCGCCGCCTTTGCCGGCCGGAGGATCGCCGAGTATTTGGCGGTCGAATAATAATCTGAACTCGGCGCTGTCGCCTGTCAAGGTGTCAGACAGAGGCAGACAACGCAGCTCGTGGGCGGCCGGGGATCAGCTCTACGAGAACGTGCCGCTGACAGCACAGCACGGCCAGGAGAGCTATCGGACTAAAAAGGCACTGCAGGCAATTAGCATTGCCAGGAATGAGCTTGATTTGGCCGGACAGTTACTGGAGGAGTACGACCGCACTAGGAGACTGCCAGAGGACACCGATTTGTTGCAGAAAGCTCGACTCTAGCGGGTTTTCTGCTCTTCTGGCTAACAAAGCAACCGAATGTTCTGTTGGCCACAATACGACATATGATTACAAAGTTACTGAGGGTTGCTTTAGTAAATTTCTGCTTCCCGTCCGGTGCCACCTAAACTTTTACACACCCCTTCGCTTTAAGGTTGCTCAAAAAAGTACGTACTGTGCAACAGTTATGATTTGCCAAGAAACGTACTGTACTGTATATGATGACCCGGTGTGGTATCGGTACAAATGGAACCGGTGCCATATATGTACAGTGTGTTTCCCAAAAAACGGTTTTTTCCTAAGGGTCAGAAAAAAACATAAATCGCGAAAAAAACTCAAGCAAAAAAATGCTACCGGAAAGAAACAGGCCGAGGTTTTTTCGGAAAAATATCCATCCCTGGTATGTACGTAAGATTCTGTTTCTTTCAATACTTTCTCCAGCTGAGCCCAGCAAAAGATCAAAACTCACATGTAAAAGATTCCTTCTTGTTGTCCCCCAGCTTGTCCGGGTTAAGATCTTTAGATTGTAGCCCATTTAGTTATACTGTGCTTTTTGGCTGTACGCGGCTCCCTGTGTAGCTGAGTAATCATAGGTCAGTAGTCTAGACGCTTCGGTCCACCGATTATGTAGGCCATGGACGCTAGCTTTTGTGATGGTACGGTAGCTTACTGTCGGTATGTGTAGTGCGGTGTGGGCGACTCTAAAAACTAAGCTCATGCAATTTGACGAAAGGTCAACGCTAAACCACATTGTTTCGGTGGTAATAAACCAGTTTCCCACACCCACCCGCATGCGTAGTCAATTTTATGGTGCCAATTATTGATAATTTGTTTGTTTGTGTGTATGAGTAACGCCACACAATATAGCAACTATGGAATCGTGGCAGAGATTTATCTATTGCAGGTTGATTGTGCAAGTATTACTGTGCTTAATTTAATTGATGCGTATTTATTTTGGGTGTCAATAAACGTGTTCCGATGGCGTTTGACTACCAGAAACAGCAGGTAAGTCGGGGCGATACAGGTCTAACTGGTTTCGGCCGGTGTTGGGCGGCGCCCACGCGTCGCTGACGTACAAAATACCGCCAGTCACCTTGGTAAAACATAAATGTACAACCAACCCATGTGCCCAGTCGTTTAGGTGACTGTGCGCTGTCTGTGCCACCGTCCAAAATGAGAACCTTTTCCTTCCCCTTGTTGCAGTTGGTTGCCGTAATTCTGCTCAATGTAATAACGGTCAAATCTTATGCAGACTTTGAGACGCTGGAAGAATGCGGAAAAAAGAACAAGAAGTTCTGCCATGCGCCTATTCTTGATGATGACGACAGGTGGGCATGGATTATTTTCGTTGGTTCCATTTTAATGTTTGTTAAAACAGAACTGATTTAAACTGCGTACAAAACGTACGTCGCAGTTGCGTATCCAGGAGTGTAGGAGGTACACCCCTCTTGGGGTGGAGGCAGGAAGAAAAAATCTGTTTAAACGAATTGTTAGTTACCTACTAAAACTGTCTATTCTATGATCAGAATGCCTTTTCAACCCATTTTTGAAGGCTAATTTTCAAAAAATTTTACCCGGCTTGGGCAGCGGCTCAATCTGGCACCTTGAAAATTTTACATCCCCTTTGGATAATTCTGGATATGCCACTGTACGTAGACATAACCTATTTATAGACAAATTAAATCCAAATCTCCCAAGTAACAATCAGTTTGAAACAAGATCTGTTTGCTTCGATGTCTGATGCTTTTGTTGACTTAGGGTTGTGTAGAAAAGAGCTTACAGCAGAACTTGTTTGAAGTTGCTTTTGAATTTCAGCGACCGAATCAACACTCTAATCGAGTCGTCGCCAGAGCTCTATGCCGAATTCATGAGGCAAAGACGGAGAGAAAACTCATTTCAAGATTATTCTTCTCGATGGAGGCGAGCTACTACAGATTGCGAGTCAATTTGCTGTGCCACAGTCGAAGACTCAGATCCTTTTAACTACTACCTTGACAGTGGATGGGAAAACATTGCCAACACTTCTAAGTACCCACAAATGACCGCTTTCCGATTGGTCAAATGCGTAAAGTGAGACTCTGTTTTATTGGTTGATTTTCGCTGTTCGTGTCAAGAAGACGTTCTAATTTCAGCCCCGACTCGCCGTGTCGAGGAGTGAACTCCACTTACGCCAACCTACGGCCAGTTTGCGTGCAGGTGATGCGAAGTCATAAGATTTACCTCTGGGACAAGGATTCAAAACAAATAAAAACCCGAAGTCTAAAGTTGGAGTCCGGATGTTCCTGCAAGCTGGAGACAAATCCATTAGCTGCGTTCAGCTTTTCCGCTAATGAGAAATCGACAGCGGAAGACAGTTCATCGACTACGCTCTAGACAGACTCAAACAAAATACAACTCCCTCTACAGCTTTAATCCAGACATTGTTCTACAGTGCCGTCCAGGAACGCTGTCAATTTAAGCCAAAGCGTGTGAAGAGTACGCGCCCTTTTGTTCAGTCTAGAGTGCACTCAGTTTTGTGAGTCGTTGCGTTCAATGCTAAAGCAACCTTTGTTTACGGCGCAGCATTCCTGTGCGGTGCACCAACGTTCGTCGAATTCACCACAGGTGGGCTCAGATTGACGGCGTTCGTGGGCTGTACTGGATCTTTTTGTTTCTACCCTGATGCTCCAGTTTATTTTGACTTCATTTCATATCTATTTGTCTGTACAGTGGTGCTACAGTATGCTATTTACTGATGTAAGTAGTTTATGGATTAGTCTTGCAAACACATAACAACCACACAATACACTCACACTGAACAATCACACATTCTTTCGTAATGCCATATACACACCGAATGTCCATTAATTTGATCTAAACTATTTTGACGCAGTTTATAATATTAAAAATTCCGTTTTTTCAAATCGTTTTCTTTGCTGCTGCTGTCTCGTACAGTCGCAGAGGGGTCTGCCCTCCGCCAACTATGGCTGGACTCTGGATTGGAAACTGCCAAATGACCCCCTCCTTCCGAGTTTTCTGGGCTGGAATTTTTGGGCCAATTTTTTGGCTCTTTTCTCAGCCACGAAAATGGTAAAAATTGCCTCGGTATCGTAAAAAAATCGAAAATGGTAAAACAGCGGTCTAATCTAACTGTATTTGAGTGAGCTCAGTTTAGCGTTTCTAAGCGATTTTTAGCCCAAAACTACGATTCTAAGCAATTTTGAGCGTTTAATGCCCTCCCACGGATTTTGGGTTTAGACCCCAACACCCCTTCCAGTTCGGCTGGTAGTCTGGTACGTAGGTAAGAAAAACAGGATCATCTTCGATGAAGAAGGTCAGCCCGGGAAGTCAAAAAGGCACGACAATAAATCAAACTAGGATCAAATTAAAAAAAAATTAAAAAAAAACAAAAACGGCGGGCGAAAGGCTTCGAATTATTTCATCCGTCTATAACATAGACAGCCTTTCGCCCGCCGTTTTTGTTTTTTTTTAATTTTTTTTTAATTTGATCCTAGTTTGATTTATTGTCGTGCCTTTTTGACTTCCCGGGCTGACCTTCTTCATCGAAGATGATCCTGTTTTTCTAATTTAATGTTTTGTCTTTATTTAATGCTTGTCATGTAAGGCAAATTGCAAAGTAATAAACTAAATAAATAGGAAAGCAATACCATAACCATACAATGTAATATAAATACAGTATGTATACGTGTATATATGTTTTAGTGTGTTGTTCTCCATTTTGAACTTGGCCCAGTTGTCTTTATTATTCAGGATTATCCTGCTATTCTAGTTTCGTATTTGCTTGTTGTCATACATACATACTGTATATAGCTGTACAGTTATGCATGCAAATCGAAGTTTTAAGAGCCGGTCTCTGACAGCGTCGACCCTGTCTCCCATGCCCTATTGAGAGTTGAAATTTTGACTTTCACCGATTCCGCCCAAATTTGGTGTGGTAGTAGCATCTGATGAGTTATACTGGACCTGCAAAGATTAGTTCGATTCAACGCTCCAGAGTGGAATAATGCGCTCCGGAAATTTTCGCTCCTTAACTATGGGACGAAAAATTTGGAGCTTGTTTTCTCGGGAATTAGTGCGAGTTGTGAACTGATATTTGGGGATTTTACTAGTTGCTTGTATGTCTCTGAAACACACTACTTACATCTACAAATTTCGGAAAAAAAATTTTTTCGACCCCCTTTGACCCCATAAAACCCCCCAAAATACCCCCCCTGCCTGCGCTTTTTTATTTCAGAACTTTGTAGCGCTATTATTTCTGCATTTATTGGTGTAGCCAAATTGGGCATTTGGGCTGCGGAACAACGTCATTTTTGGCCTCAAAGAAATTTTATCCAGTCAGAAAACTGTACAGGTTGACCCAAAAAAACCGGAATTTACTTCCAGCCTTTGATTGAGAGGTCGGATCTTTTAGGTTTCGGTCTCATTTGAAAGAGCGCGTCCTGGCCGATCGAACAGTTGGTCGCCAGCCAAAAACAAACCACACAGTCCGGTGCTGAAAGAGTCTATATTCAGCACGTTCAGCACCTAGCGCTTTTCTTCTCTTTTTGAGTTTTTAAGAGCCAGTTCGCGAGAGAATCGACCACGTATGTATGTATGTATGTATGTATGTATGTATGTATGTATGTATGTATGTATGTATGTATGTATGTATGTATGTATGTATGTATGTATGTATGTATGTATGTATGTATGTATGTATGTATGTATGTATGCATACATGGGCCGGGGGGTATGGGGGGGTATACCCCTCCCCCTCGGTCGGCCATACCCCCCCCTCGGCCGTCCATACCACCCCCTCGGCCTTCCACCCCCCCTCCCGGAGGGAGAAAATTTCGCTTATTTAAGGCAAAATAGGCGTTTTTTGGCCTTTTTTCGGGGGGGACCCCCCCCCCCCCCCCCCCGAGGTCTCAACCCCCCCACCCCCCTCCGGATTTTTCCGGCCCATGTATGTGTATGTATGTATGTATGTATGTATGTATGTATGTATTACGAATCTGGCTGGGCTCTGTGTGAGTCTGCACTGAACATTGGGTTCAACTGGAACCAAATGTCCTGGTTAGATGAAAAGTTTTATGAAGGTCGTGCACAACCAATGAAGCATAATTCCGGGACATTGGCAAAAGAAATGCCTTATGTTCTGGATTATACTGCTAAGTACATGCAACTATAGCAGATGAATCTAGCCTGCCACTATAGACAGTAGATGGTTCATAATTAGTAATCGTGTTTATGTTTCAGATAGCTCCGCACTTGGTTTCCAGCCAGATGAGTACCTCACAGAGCGCCGGCACAGTTGGTGTAGTGGTTTATGTAGGCCGCGTAGCCACTGTGCGTGACATCGTGCGCTCATCGTCGGCGCAGCAAGTTTCTTGCCGCAAAGAGTTGGTCGTCGGCATAAAGCTCCACCCAGGCCACCGAAAGCTGGTTACAGCGAGTAGGTAAAATGGGAACCAACTGGATCTGCCATTGCACCGAAGCCGCTCCACAAAGCATGCCACGTTGGGAAAAAGAAAGATCTATGATGTCAGAAGCTGTCTGAGAAACCAACTATGCCGGGAGCCCTCGGCTGTCGGGAGCTGTCAGCATCATGGCATCGACACGCCGGCTGCCCTCCTGGTGACCGGCACCCAGCAGCATGGGAGTGGCTGGCAGTGAAAGAAGGGCCACGTCCAAGATGACGAATCAGCGAAATGGACCTTGAGTCTGATCATGTGTAGGCCATAAGGCCCCCCACAAATCGGATCGGATCGGTACCTCACAGAGCAGCAAATTATGTCATTATTTTCCTGAAAAGCTCGCAATGGTGGCAGGGGAACCAGGCCAAAAGGCCCTGCACAAAAGCGACAGCGAACTGAAAGTAATAGCAACCCAGTATTTGTTCAATAAATTGCTAGTCCATCATCGTTTAGTTGGCCATTGTGTTTTAGTCCATGAGGCTGAAGATGAACTTTATGTTGAACAGCCCCAAGATACTGATGACTACATTTTTGTACAGCGCGATGAATACATAAACGATGAGAACTTCAAAACCGTTGAGGATGAACTGTGGAGACAACAGAGACGGATGATCTGCTTGACTGATCTTTTAGACCTTATAGACCTTCTTGGGTTTGCTCTTTTGTCTGTGTTGGTCTGTGACCTTTCAGTTTCTAATGAATGGAAAAATTGCGTAATACATACATACATACATACATACATACATACATACATATACATACATACATACATACATACATACATACATACATACATACATACATACATACATACATACATACATACATACATACATACATACGTGGTCGATTCTCTCGCGAACTGGCTCTTAAAAACTCAAAAAGAGAAGAAAAGCGCTAGGTGCCGAACATGCTCAATATAGACTCTTTCAGCACCGGACTGTGTGGTTTGTTTTTGGCTGGCGACCAACTGTTCGATCGGCCAGGGCGCGCTCTTTCAAATGAGACCGAAACCTAAAAGATCCGACCTCTCAATCAAAGGCTGGAAGTAAATTCCGGTTTTTTTGGGTCAACCTGTACAGTTTTCTGACTGGATAAAATTTCTTTGAGGCCAAAAATGACGTTGTTCCGCAGCCCAAATGCCCAATTTGGCTACACCAATAAATGCAGAAATAATAGCGCTACAAAGTTCTGAAATAAAAAAGCGCAGGCAGGGGGGGTATTTTGGGGGGTTTTATGGGGTCAAAGGGGGTCGAAAAATTTTTTTTCCGAAATTTGTAGATGTAAGTAGTGTGTTTCAGAGACATACAAGCAACTAGTAAAATCCCCAAATATCAGTTCACAACTCGCACTAATTCCCGAGAAAATAAGCTCCAAATTTTTCGTCCCATAGTTAAGGAGCGAAAATTTCCGGAGCGCATTATTCCACTCTGGAGCGTTGAATCGAACTAATCTTTGCAGGTCCAGTATAACTCATCAGATGCTACTAACACACCAAATTTGGGCGGAATCGGTGAAAGTCAAAATTTCAACTCTCAATACCAAGGGTCGATCGGCCCAGAGACCGGCTCTTAAGCATTCAAATAGCGTTTAAGAGCTAAAAACAAGTAAAAAAATGACAAAAAGGGCTTATGAAAACATTGATTTGTCTTTAATATCAGCAGCGGAAACACCAAATTTGGTTACCAAAGGCCCTCTAGTACATGTATCAGGGTTCGTGCGGCTTTTGCATAGCAAAATTCCCTGACCTTTCCCTGACTTTTCTATGACCAAAGTAAAAATTCCCTGACCAAACAGGGTGAGGAAAATGCAACCAATCTCAGCAAACTTTAAAAAATTGGCTTGTAAAACGCATTTAAACGGTACTCAGAGGGTAAATTTCCAGTTTAAGTAGTAGTATATAAAGTCAGAAGACCGATCTTCAAAAGGTGTTCTGTAAAGTTCTGACACGACCATTTGACGGCAAGATGTTTCTGCTACTATCAAATTTTTCCCTGACCGGACACCAAATTCCCTGACTTTTCTATGACTGCCTGACTTCCAGGTCCCGCACGAACCCTGTGTATGGTAACAGGTGGGGCTGGCGGTCTGCCCCCACCTGAAATAGGCCAGAGCCTCCGGATTAGGCCCCCCTCCCCCTCATTGGTAGCCCCCTCCACCACCGATTTTTCTGGCAAGTAATTTTCAGCAAATTCTTGCAATATTTAGCCCTTTTTAGCTGAATTTGAGCTCAAATTAATTAGCGATTCGATTTTTAACCAAAAAATTGCTTTTTCTTTGAGATTTTTCAGCGTTTTAGTACCCATCTCGATCTGTGGCATTTGGCCTCAGACCCCACAGCCGCCTACAACAGACCCCCAACCCCCCTCTCTTCTGTCGCGGAGGACCTGTTACATGTATGTGCAAATGAAATGATCAAAGAAATGATAAGGTTCAGTTTATTGGCATAGGTTCACAGGCACAGGTATTGGATCACAGGTTTCGCATAGGAGTTTAAATTTTCCAATGTTCTGACCAGAATTAAAGATTCTCCAGTAGTTTTTTTTCAGTCTCTAAGTACATTCGTCTTCCCTCCTCGATGGGACTGAAGATGTTTCGAACTGACCAAGTTATGCTTTCATTGTCCTAAAATTAAATTTAGTTTAAGTGTCTTTTGACTATTGTTTGTTAGGAACGGTCCATGAATGTGTTAACTTTTCTAACTCCTGGGAAAGTCACAATTTAGAATTGATTGTCAAATAGTATAGTACCTATACTGTACGCATGTTTTTGTCGGAACAGAATAACCCTGAACTGAGCTGCCGGCCCGGCCCGTGCGCATATCTATTTAATAATAACAATCAGCAAAGAGCAAAAGGTAAAAAGCACCGTCAGTCACATCGGACCGCACTCCTGTTGTTTTCCTCTTACGTATTTAAACACCGCCTGCCGATGCCGGCTCTTTTCCTCCAACAACCTATTTGACGCCGACGGTCGCGTTTTGTTAGGTGGGTGTAACCTTTTTGCCAGGTTTTTGCGTTTACGCCCTGTATAGGTAGGAAAGTCCTCTGCTAATACGACCTACGCTAATTCTTCCACCTTTTTCATTCTAGTTGGAATACATGGGCCGGCAAAATCTGGAGGGGGTCTGGAGACCTCGTCCCCAAAAAAGTCCAAAAAACTCCTATTTTCCCTTAAATAAGCGAAAATTTTCTCCTTCCTGGAGGGATGGGCGAGGGGGTAAACTCCCCTACCCCCGGCCCATGTATGCTAATTGGAGCTTAAATAATAATTGGCCAGTAAAATTGGATACAATCAGTCATCACACATGTAACAGCTCCGGGCCGACCTGGGGAGGGGGTAGGGGGTTTCCTCAGGAGGGGGGTCGCAAATTTCAAAAAGCTCCAAAACGCCTGGAAATGCGTTTTTAGCACGTTTTTTCAGTAAGGACGCTAAAAATCACTATTTTAAGCTGCCAAATAGCGTTTTAGAGCTATAAACAAGCAAAAAATGGCTTCCAAAAACACCGATTTCTCTTAAATATCAGTAGTGGAAACGCCAAATTCGTCCTTAGGCTTTTCAAGCGAATTTTAGGCTAAAAATTAGTGATCTCTGAGCCAGTTTATTAGTACTGGGAGTCACTACTAGTACTTTCATTTTCGGGTCGGGGGCGGCCCCTTAACCTGTCTCAGGTGGTGAGGGGGTTTGCCTTTTCAGCTAAGGGGGTAACCCCCCTAGTACATGTATGTCAGTCAAAGGTGAAAATTCAGACTCGTTAAAAACTACAGTAGTTTTTCATACAGTTGAATTTCGAATAGACCATAAAACACGACTGTCTGAAATATGACAGACAGAACCAAAAAAAAAAAAACTGAAAGAATAGGTGCCGGTCGTACTATCAGAGGGCTTTGCTGCCTATATAGGGTCTAAACTAGAGTGCGAACATTGGGTATTGCCAGACATGCGCAAAGGGGGGGCGGAGGGGGGTTGGCCCCCCCTCAGGCTCTGACCTCCCCCATCAGCCGGCCGCTACCCCCTCAGGAATTTTTTGGAAGAATTTTTTATAGAAAATTATGATAAAAATATGCCTGGATTAGGTGTAAATGAGCTCAGAATAGCTTATTGAAACTTATTTTAATGAAAAATAAGCTAAAAACCTTGATTCTAGCCAAAAATCGGACTTTTTGGCTTACCACCCCCTCAGGAGCTCCTACCCCTCCTTCAGCCCCCCCTCAGGAATTGAAAATTCTACCCCCGCACCCTCAGCCGAAATGCTAGCCCATGTCTGGGTATTGGGTTTTTTATGCCCCAATACTACAGTTGTAAAAAAATTTTTTTTTTGAAAGCCAAAAAAAAAACAAAAAAAGCTTTTTTTATGAAAATTTTTCATTTCGAAATTTTTTTTTTCAAAATTTTTTCCTAGCATGAAATATAGCTTGTAGGGGATGCAAGGATGCATCAGAAGCAACTTTAAATGGAAAAGCTGATACTTTGGTTCAAACATAGTGTTACAGCCTGAGAGTCGATATTCTACCTGCAGCATTGGTCACAGAGTGGCTGCTGCCCTTCAAAACCTATTTTTATGCTTAGAATAGGCAAGAAATTGACAGAACTGCACTTCTAATGTATATCTGAGGCTAAATTCAGCGATTTGCCCCAAAATTTTCCATACTGTGAATAAAATAAAAAATTTTCGAAATGGGCCTTCAAAGAAAAGCTTATTTTTTTAAAAAAGCCTTTTTTTTAAAAAAAAAGAGCCTAACAACACTACCCAATACCCATTACTAATTAGGACCTATAAAAATCGAAAAAATTAGCTGTTGAAAAACAACTGACCTGAAAAATCGAAAATATTGACCGATGATTAGGTACAGTATAGAAAGCCGTTTTTGCGTTAATAAACTAAAGGTTAAGAATGTCTTATACTGTCCGCTTTTCTAAGTAGTACACTAGTAATTAGTGCAATTTCTCTGTTGTTATCTAAGATGAACGACTGTGGTTCAATTGAAATTTGTCATTTTTAGTGATACAGAACAGAATGTAAAATGAATTATTAGTACTGTGCCCAGGGGGTGCGGGTCTGGTACACCCCCTTTCCGGTGGAGTACGAAGAAAAATCCACCGAAAATAAGAAACACTGTAATACAGTAGATCATGTATGGACTAAAACTGTTAATTTCTGCTTATTTTACCCTCTAAAACAGCTTCTAAATGCTTGCTCAAAGGGTAATTTTTCAAAATTTCTCGCCCTAGTTGGACAATTGCCAAACGAGGCCTCTTCGAAATTTTAATCCCTGTGAAAGACTGTGTACACCATTGGAATCTACTTGTTCACTGAAATGCAATTTTTGGCTCAGCTACGCACGCAAGTATTGGGTATTGAGGTATTGGGGGTCTCAGTTGTTGGGATTGGGTATTGGGGTTTTCAGGTATTGTTCGCACTATAGCCTAAACATTAAAAAACCAGGCAAAAAATAGTTAAGAATCGTCTGAATACGGCTTAATAATTTTGGTGGCACCGTCGGCCCCCTCAACGCACCGTTTGGGGGAAAGGCCGCGTATTTTCAGACGGTATTTAGAAACGGACGTGCAGATCACCAAGGAGTGCGGTCCGATGAGGCCGACGGTGCTTTTTACCTTTTGCCCAGCAAAGCACCGCTCAGGAATTAAGATGCATTTTGCGAGTAAGTCAGCTTTGAGGGGGCAAGCAGGGTCATCTCACGGATCTGGCTGATATTAACATCTGTCAAAATAGAGCACAGTCGAAGACCAACGGTGCATGCCCGGCCACCAACAACCCCCTGGAACCGGAGCTACACCCCCTCAAGTTATGTTATGGACCTCTGAAGTTTCCTTACCAAACATGCCAAGGCAAGCCGTAATCCTGAAATAAATGTTCAACATTCATGCATATCTGAAAGGAACATTTTGACCTGACCTATTTTACCCCGCTGAGTTAAAAAATGGCTTTTATTTTAACCTATACTTACTCCTTTTGGAGTTTTATGGATATTAATGCAAATTTGGTTTGATCAGTAATATCTCAAAATTGAACAGCAGCAGAGAAAAACAAAGGCCATTTTTTAACTCAGTGAGTCAAATACACTATTGACGGACCAAAGGTTCCTTTCAGAAATGCATGAATGTTGGACATTTATTTCAGGATTACAGCTTGTCATGGCATGTTTCTTAATGAAACTTCAGAGGTCAATAACTTGCGACCATACATGTAACAGGGGGTCTGCCCCCCACCCGACTTAGGCCAGACCCCACCCCGGATGGGGAGCCCGCCTCAGACAATTTCCCCACCCGACTTAGGCCAGACCCCACCCCGGATGGGGACCCCGCCCGCCCCAGACAATTTCGCCGCCCCCCTTCGATTTATCTGGCAAGTAAATTTTTGAGCAAATTTTTGCAATTTTTTGCAATTTCAGACAAAAAATTGCCAAAATCGCCTGCAAAACAGCACTTTTTAGCTGTATTTCAGCCAAACTTAGCGATTTTTGGCGATGTTTAGCCAAAAACTGCGATTTTTTCGATTTTTGAGCGTTTTTTAGTGCCCAACCCCCTCCCAAAATTTTGGCTCATACCCCCCGGCCGGCGCCAGACCCTCCCCCTCCCCCTTCGGCAGAAGACCTGTTACATAAATGCTTGCGACTGAGTGGCCATAGCGCAAAAATATGATGATATTCGGAATCAGCGGAAAAAAACTGCACCAGATAGATACCATGTTATGCCCAGATTTACAGATGACTTATTGTCTGAGTACCAGGGCATAAAAACTACATAAGTAGCGAAGGAGCGGTCAGATTGAAAAACAGATGTCATTTTCGTAATCAGCGTAAAAAACTGCATCAGGTGACATAAATTTGATGGCTCTGTACCCTACATGCGACTGAATTGAGTCAACCTTCAACATACATGTGCACGGTCCGCAGCTCAGAGGGGGACAGCCAGGCCTGCATGCGTAGTTGCCCGGCGAAATACTCAAATTTTTGGCGCAAAATTCAAATTTTGGGGGGAAATTTGAATTTTTTGCAAAAGGTTTGGCGGAAAATTATAAAAATTCACTTAAAATTCAAAACTTACTAGTTAAAGTTGAGTTTTTGACAAAAATTGCCCAAAAAACCGGATTTCCAACAATACTTTTGTCAAAAAATCGATATTTTCGGTGAAATTTTGCCAAAATTTCGGATTTGGTGCGTAGTTGCCTGGAGGAAGGGTGCGTAGTTGACAAGATTGGTTTCTGTGGCTTAAAAACGCATCTGGAAGCTTTCTAGCAGCCTCTAGCAACGTTTGGAAGATTTTTATTTTTGTCCCCCCCTGACCCCCCTGGGCACCCCCCATGCACATGTATGACCTTCAAACGAGCATTTTATAGTAAGTGCAGCCGGTTTCTTCCCAAATCATAAAAATACTTAAAAGTTAGGCAACGTACAGCAAAATATGCTTATTTTCGGTATCAGCAGCAAAAACTACATTAGAAAAACTGTATTGTACTGCTGTTTATGGTCATGCTAGCGAGTAGTCCCCCACTCAAGAAACAGTGTTGGTCTCAATTTTGGACGCAAATTTCTCCCGATCCAGAGCGAATCTAGCTAAACTGAATGTATTTTCTAACTCAGCACACAAAACTGCATCGAACTGTATGTTAACCGTTAAGTTTTGCGAGAAAAAAATTTTTTGAACAACTTTGAGAGGTCAAAACACTCCATCCCCCTTAAACAGCACACTTTAGTGCCATACATGTAACAGGTGATCCGCCGAAGGGTGGAGGGGGGTCTGACGCCGGCCGGGGGGGCTGAGCCAAAATTTTGGGAGGGGTGTTGGGCACTAAAAAACGCTCAAAAATCGCCAAAAATCGCTAATTTGGGCTGAAATACAGGCGATTTTGGCAATTTTTGTGTCTGAAAATGCAAAAAATCGTAAAAATTTGCTCAAAAGTTTACTTGCCAGAAAAATCGGAGGGGGTCGGCGAAATCGTCTGGGGGGTCCCCATCCGGGGGGTCTGGCCTAAGTCGGGTGGGGGGTAGACCCCCAGACCCCCTGTTACATGTATGTTTAGTGCCCTCATTTTGTTTGGCCAACTCATACCTAACTTTTGTTGAAACACTGGCTTGGCAGGACCTTTGCACAAAAAAGTTATGAAGATTTTCGGAAAAAAACGGAGTGGCATTTTGTGGCAATTTCCTAGTTTTCGGTGAATATCTTGCTAGCCACTTACGATCTGGTAATGGGAGTAGCAAAATATGAAAGGCCGGCAAAACTGACTTTTAGGGGTCCCTAACAAAAATTTCAATTTTATCTATCGTTTTCAGTTGACTCGTAAGCCTAAGCCTTAACCTAAGCCTAAGCCTAAGCAAGAAAGTGATTAATTAGTAGGGAGTGTATAGGGAGGGACCCCTAAAAGTCAGTTAAACCTGAAAGGCCATTCGAACGGCTAGGAAATCATATGCGACTCGGGATCCTAGCTTAAGAAGCGAATGAAGTGCGACCGTTTGAATAGAGCCTGTCAGACACGTGAAAATGACACCGAAAATTGCTGGTGACCCAACTTTTGAGGGGGTGTAGCTCCGGTTCCCGGGGTTCCTGGTGGCCGGGCACGCACCGTTGGTTGTCGACTGTGCTCTATGTTAACCATACATGTAACAGGGGGTCTGCCCCCCACTCGACTTAGGCCAGACCCCCCCAAGACGATTTCGCCGACCCCCCCCCCTCCGATTTTTCTGGCAAGTAAATTTTTGAGCAAATTTTTGCAATTTTTTAGAATTTCAGACACAAAAATTGCCAAAATCGCCTGCAAAACAGCACTTTTTAGCTGTATTTCAACCCAAATTTGCGATTTTTGGCGATTTTTAGCCCAAAATATGCGATTTTTTCGATTTTTGAGCGTTTTTAGTGGCCTACCCACCTCCCAAAATTTTGGCTCAGACAGGGGGGCCGGCGCCAGACCCCCCAACCCCCCTCCCCCCATCGGCGGATGACCTGTTACATGTATGATGATGTTAACAGATATCAATAATAGCAGCCAGATCCGTGAGATGACCCTGATTGCCCCCTCTCTTCGGCACCAAAGCTGACTTTCTCGCAAAATGCATCTTATCGCTATCCCAAATCCAACCCCCACCCAATCAACCAAAATAAATAACAAAAAAAAGAACTAACGGTTTTCAATTTCTGGATAAATTCTACCACATTTCCATCGTCTTGCCTTTTTGGCCAAACAGCCAATTTTCGTCTCCGGAAAACGTGACATTGACTGGTAAAGGCCGCCTCCCTCCTGCGATGATGAGCCAACTGCTGCATTGACTACGATTTCTCCTGAAGTCCTTCTGAGGTCCACCAATCTTCTTTTTACGACGGAAGAAATCCATCCAGAATCTGATAACAGTATTAATAATAATAATAATAATTTTTTTAATTTATATTTATTACCTCTAATCCTTATTTCTACTCTTTTCTTCTTATCTCAATCAACTTCTTTCCTTTATTTTTTATTATTATCCATCCATACGCCGCTTTCTGAAAACTATACGATTCAGTACCGTACACAGTGCGAAGATTCCTAAAAGGACGCCTACGTAGCTAAACCAATCACGGATTTGCGTACTTAAACTATCGAGAAGTACCAAAAATTTAAACTTTAAAATCTTATAATATTAAAAAGAATAATCAACTATAAAACAAGCACTGCTGTCCACTGATCAATCTGACAGCAAAAGATCTCCCTAAAACGATCCTTGAAGCGTAAAACAACTCATGTTCGTGTTCGTCATGTTCAGGAGCGTCTAATTTTTCCGCATTGTAAGGCATAGTTTCCAATCCAAATCTTCAAAGACTCCATACCAAGTTTCGTCCGTAATGGCCGTCGCAACGAACGCAGCAGAACTGGGCGTCAAAAGCAAAAACTAAATACCTGGCCACCCTTCAACATTGATACATTCCATCGCACATAGAAAAGTCAAAATTTACGCCCACCAAATTAATGCGAACATTGATCTACCCTGCTAGTTTTCCGCTCGACGTCAGATATTCCTCAGCCTACACTCACACTTTCAAAAACCAGTATACTTAGCATACAACGGAACAGCCTTTAATCGCTTTAAAATTTTAACTGACAAATCTATATACATTCAAACCACCACCATATCATGCGTCAACATGACTTCCATCTTTGAACCTAAACAATACCAATGTTCCCACAGACACAGACCTGTAAAACGCGTTCTTGTACAAAACAAAAAAAAGCTATTTTCAAGTCTCGTATATAGAAAGCTCAGCGCGCGCCAAATTTAAACGTATAAACTATTATTTGGTACGAATAAACTGTCAACAATACATTTTTGCGGGCTTTGGCGCGCTGCCGCGCTTTCAAGATTGGTTCAAATGGATCCGAAAGAAAATGTATCCTGCAACTTTGGAAACCTTGCCTACTTTGCGCTGTGCTGTTGCGATTGGTGGTGTGGTGACCCTATTAATTTTGTTATTTACGTTATGTTGTTGTTGTTAGCTGATACATGGGCCACTGTAAACGCGGTGTTTACAGTGGCCCACCTCATTCATGATCCATGATGGCTGATGATGATTGTATGAAATTCGCCGTTTTCCCACTCTTGTCCGATTCGTACTAGATTGTCACAAAATCGAGGAGTAAAATCTCCCAAATACTGGCAGTCTGCGTCTGTTATATCATCTAGTACATCTGTAGCATTATTGTAAAGACTAAGTTTAAGCTCAAGTCATCTTTGCAATAGTTTAACGCCAAAAAGCACAACTAACTAGGTGAGACTACGGTATTTCAGTGTTTTTGCGTTTTGTTCCGAAAAAGTTGAAAGAAAAGAAAGTGTGGCGTTTTTTCGACTGAGCTTAAAGAAGTAACCCTGCTGCTTTTTGATGAGTGTGCGTTCATGTATGGCCGGCGTAACCCGTAACGCGTGGCTGAGTCTGTACAAGCAGTCTCTGCGAGAAGCCAACAATTTCAGCAGCTACAATTTTCGAGAGTTCTTCAAGCGTCGGTTGCGCGACCATTTCGAACTGAGCAAGTCAGTGACCGACCCTGCCGAGCAGCTGAAACTCTACCAAAAAGGAGTGGACACGTTGGCCGTTCTGCGCCGTCAAACAGCCATCGGTCACTTGTTTCTGTCTCCTAAGAACGTGGTGGAGGAAGATAAACAGTGATTATTGAGATTATTATTATTAATTAATTAGACTAATTGAATTAATTATGCGCACCTGTCCCAAGTGCAAGTCGAGCGACTACAACAATCGTTCGTTCGTGTTGCGCATAAACGAGTGCGGCCACAGTCTGTGCAAGAACTGCGTCGACAATCTGTTCGTGCGCAACTCAGCCGCGTGTCCCACATGTGGCAAGACGCTGACCAAGAACACTTTCTGGGACCAGCAGTTCGACGACCCGGCCATCGAGAAGGAGGTGCACTTCCGCAAGAAGCTGCTCAAGGTCTTCAACCTCAAAGACGGCGACTTCGCCACTGCGCGCCAGTACAACGACTTTATGGAGAAGATCGAGGGCTTCGTCTGCAATCTAGTCAACGACCGCGACGTGACAGCTACTTGGGAGCAGGTGAAGAAGTTTCAGTCGGAGAACAGCGAACTGATCGTGCGCAATCAGAAGAAGAAGAGTGAAGACCAGCTGTGGATTGAAGAGCAGCTCGAATCGGACCGCAGGTTCAGGGAGCGCTTGCTGGGCTACGGACAGCAGGACCGTGAGCAATCGCAGCAGAGCAGTGCGGCGGACGAGGCGAAGGCTCTGATAGCCGAGCTGAAAGACAGCAACCTGCCGGCCGAGTTGATTGTAGACCAGAAACGCAAGAGACAGATAGAGGCAGAGCTGAGTGAGAGAGAGGAGCGGAAGCGAGCCAAACAGGCCAGTCAGAAGAACCGGGAAACGGTCTTCGCTGTTTCAGATGAGGCGGCTGTTTATGTCTATATGGAGCCGGTTTTGGAGTACCTGGGACCGACCGTGCCGGATGTGGATGAGCTGGACGGGTTGGGTTACCTGAGACACATCAGAACGGCCGATCCCGCTCAACTGGCCGGTGGATACGAGGCTAAATTGGGCTGTGCGCGCGCTTTGTTAGACAGTCGATGCGATTTGTTTGTGCTTTGAGTCTGCAGTAGGATACCCGATTGTTTTATTGTTTCGTTCTGTTATCATAAACTTGATCACACTCAATTCGGATTTTGGGTCCAAGGGTGACACTACCTGCCTTGCATTGGTCTATTTTACACTATGACGTGTTTTTTTAATGGCAGGTGAAAAGCATGGATTGTTTCTTTTAAATTTGAAGTGCAAACAGAAATCTTAGTTGTTCACATCACAGGCATGGTGGCGCCGGTAACTTAAAAGTTATTAGAATAGAGAATAGTGTGACATACGGCACCAATAAGTATAACTTGCAGTCTGCCACTTAACGCCGTTTATGGTACTGGCACCAAATATGGTACTCCTACCCATGGCCATGGGTGCCGGTACCATATAGTGCGAAACCTGAACGTATTGATACCATGGTACCGGTGCAGGTACCAATGCCAAGGTAGGGGTACCATATATTGTGCCAGTACCATAAATGGCGTTAATGCCGGACTGTCTTTCTTGATTCTTGTTGGACTGTTGCCAACACAGCTAGAGTGCGAAACAAGACCAGAAAAAAACTGAATACTCTATATCTATTAGCTTGAACAGCGAACAGGTACGCAGAACGTTTCTTCCAGTGACGTGCCTAAGGTTCTGCAATTCTACAGCGTTTTCGAAGGGGCTCGACTAAAGTTCAGAGAGTGCTTGGAAGTGGCCGGACGAGCGCTTAGTAATTAGCTCTCGAATAATGGTTGCTGGAGAGCATGCCTAGCTTTGTACAAAACTAGCTTATTTCGAGTTTGAGGCAAAAATCCATAAATTTAAAAACTGTAAAGAACAGGAGGAAATAGCAGTATGCGGAACTTACTCACTTTAAACGTTAATAGTACCGGAGTGAGTGGTTTGTTTTTGACCGGCGACAAACCAATCGATCGGTCAGTGCGCGCTCTTTCAAATGAGATCGAAAGCTAAACGATCTGTCTGCTCATATGCGAATTTAGTATGCAGTACTTCCCATAAGCAAAGTTGTAGTTGCAGTCGGTTTGGACGTCAAAGCGATGTCTGAGAAGCCTCTCCGCCGCCCGAAAGCGACCGATACCGAGGATGACTTGCTTCAGTTCCAACAGAAGTTCCTGCAAGAACGATCTCAGAGCGGACCGAGCGCCACCGTTCTGGGTCGCAAGAATCTGATTGAAAGTTCTGACATGCCTTCTCCTCTGTCTTCGATTGCCTCCTCCACGCAAGATAAAAGCAAAAAGGTGTCTGTAAACAAGGGCACAGATGAAAGATGGCAGCATAAGTTTTTGGTAGAAAGTGCCGACTCTCCGTGGTCGGCGCCTGGCCCCGAGATTTTGACTGATGTGCGCGAGAAGAACATGGACGTTACTTCTTTCCAATTCGTGCACCGAAACCCTCAACTGTCGATCGATTCTGGCTTTCCGGAAGTGGATGTGCTGCCATCGGCCACTGAGACTGAGCAGGCTGCCGATCTGAGCCAAGTCTACAAGGAGATAGACGAGGAAAACAGAAAGAAATTGGCCGCTATGAGTAAGGATGAAATTCTGGAAGAACAGTGCAAACTACTGAACAGGCTTGGTATAATGTTAGCTCTATTTTGTTTTCCTCTGGCACAGGTTAAGTTCAACGTTTAGACCCTAAAATTGTTGCGTTTCTTCGAAAGCGTTCTGAGAATAAGTCGACTGCATCTGAGAAGCCAACTTTGGCCAGCAATAAGAAAGCCGCTCATGTGACAGGTGCGTTTTTAGTTATCTACCGCAAAATCGCAAGTTGTTAGTTCAGAAGAAGACGAGGTCAATGCGGCGGTAGAGGAATCTCGAATTGATCGATCTCGAACAAACCGACCGAGAACCGTGGTTGCGCGCTCCTGGGTCGTCCATGCGAGTTGCTGCGGTGCGTTTTTTAGGCCTTTTTATTAGTCTGTACTGTACATTTATGGAATTTATTTAAGGATCCGATCAGTATGGATTTAGCTTCCAAGTGCACACATTCCGTACAGGCGCGCAGGGAAATTGCTATTGCTCGATTGTTTGACGCTGCCACCAGGTACGACGTGCGTCACCGGCTGCTACATCACAAAATCGCTCTAACCGTCTACCATGCTATCCCTAAAATCTGGACAGTTTCAGTTTTATTCACTTTTTTGCAGCACAAATTTTATATGAAAACAACTTTTTCAGCTCATTTCCTCAACTGAAATAATTCTTTAACTGTTTTCCATAGCGCTACAATGTATTTTTGACAATTACAATGATATCGATCGATATAGAAGGATTTTGTAGGCTGAAAAATTAGCACTTCCGCAAATTCCAAACTATTTTGAACTGATTCTGAAAAGTGGTACTGGGGTCTTCAATATTGAGTATTGGGTTTTCCGATATCGCAAAGCAAAGCTTTGCAACAATCAATTTCCAAAAGATCTTGTGTTTACTACTACTTTTCCAAAAATATTTTTGCGGTTCTGTTGCAGCAACCAAACAAATCAGCCCGGCCTAGACGCTTTTTGGTGGAAGAGATCAGAAAGAGCAGTTTGGTTCCGTCGCTGGACTCTCTCATGTCCGAAGACTAATTGCTGCAAATTGCTTGCGACTGTGTCCATCACATCAAATCCATCTTTTTTTGCGACCGTCAGTTATTAGTGCGTAGTTCTTCTCTTCGCCGATATACCATTTCAGTGAACAGAAACCATTTCTGCTTAACGTGTGTCCGTCCACCGATCCGCTGTGGATGTTCCGACCCCTGATTTCGGTTTATAGCAACCGCTGCTTGTAAGCTATTGTCAGTGCGCAGTACTAATACAAATCGTGGGACTTGCAGAGCAAAAGTGCCTGTGCTTCATGCAAACTCCGATCTCAATGTTGTCACTTGGAACTTGATGTGGATCTACGTTTTGCTCAAGAAACGTGCTTCGTACTTGGCGTGCCTGTGTGACTTCGGCCAGAAATTTACTTGTGTCAGTCTGCTGCTCTTTTGGTGGGTGAGGAGGTTCCAGCCGGTTCCGAGTCCTTCTCAATTTA
>JASANB010006286.1:0-16584 GCA_030248155.1 Sabatieria punctata
GTCGTCTCGGACAGAGGGTCCCGATCGGGGGTCTGCCCTAAGTTGGATAGGGGCAGAACCCCCAGACCTAGCGATCGACCGGAATTCCGGTTCCGGTTCCGGTTCCGGCCGGAACTGGCGGTTCCGGTTCCGGTCCGGTTCCGGTGAAAAAGGGTACCGGAACCGGAACTTTTTTATTCACTATTTTTGATGGATATTCAGTTACATCAAGTATTATTGCGTCTGTTTAATAAAGTGCGCAGCTCAGTGAGGGCAGTAGAATTTGCATGAATGGGGAGAAATTATGCAGTTTTCAATGTTATGCATCATTAGAAGTGCCTCTAAAGACAATTTTCGGTGAAATTATGCAGGTACAGGCAGTGTTTAAAGCTGTATTGTCGTTTTCGAACAGGTTTCTCAACTGACTTAAGGTGCAAAAGTGGAAAATTTGTTGTAAGTATCTGTACTAGCATGCTGGACCCATTTAAGACGATTTTCAAAAAAAAATTTTTTTTTAAATTTTCAAGAAAAAGCAAAAATTTTTGGCCCTCAAAAAAATCTTTCTTAACAACTGTGCCTTTAAGGCAGCTAAAAACATCTCCGAAGGTGACAGATCAAAGCTGAAACCTGAAAATGTTGAAAAGCTTCTCTTTCTGAAGTACAATTTGCGTGCTCTTGACTACTGTTATTGAAAAGTCTGTATTCTGTTGTTGATTTGAACTTCTGCTGATGTTTATAACAGGAATTTGTACACGACGTGCCTATAAATACGTTTCTATAAATTTTGGACCGAATATTGAAAAAGTTCCGGTTCCGGTTCCGGTTCCGGCCGGAACTTGGTGGTTCCGGTTCCGGTTCCGGTTCCGGCGAAAATTTTGGTTCCGGTCGATCGCTACAGACCCCCTGTTACATATATGTTTGGATCTGAACATTTATGACTTGGAACAAACAGGAATGAAGATTAGCGACTTACTTAATCCAGGCGACACTTCATATCGCTGATCACTGTTAATAATGCCATCCAAGTTAGGAGAGTCTGCAGAAGCAGCGAAAGTTGTCGAGGGCGGCCTTTCAGCACAGGAATGCATGGTTAGTATTTTTTCTATTGAGAAGTCTGTCATTGCCAGTGACTTTGATTTAGACGAGTTGATTTCTTTCACTCCAGAGTTCGACTGCGCACGCAGCAGAAGGCAGTTGTCGGTCCAGGAGTAGTTCCACATCGCTGCCACTTTGATCATCGGAACATCGCTGAGGGTACAGAGAACTGGGCGTTATTATGAGGCAGGCGAGCGGTTGGGTTTGTGATGCGGTCGTAGGCAATTAGTGATGGAGGCAACCAGGTGTGAAATGAGGTCGGGACGCTGTTGCACATGTGTTAAATGGAGTTGGCGGCCGGGTCATTTCCTGGGGTTTGTTTGGGCGGTCGCCCTTTGACCAGCCAATCGGCCCAGCTCCAATCAAACCAATCCCCAGACCAATTACCGTCGCGCACTAAATCAGTTTATGTATGCGCAGCTGCCCGACCCATCCAATAAAAACTGAATGGATATGAACGGACGCGCCAATAAAGCGCTAATCGTCACAGAGCCCCGCATATGCAGCGCAGACGCTCCGACGCCTCTGACCTTCTTCTCACACTCTTTCCAACCGATGGCACCACAAAATGTTGCAACCCAACCAATTAGGACTCTTCGAACAACCACAAAACCGGGTGCCTGAGTTTTATGGATGTTTTCTACTGTAATCACACTTTCCTAACTGCAATACCCTCCCTATACAGTAGAACTTCCATAAATGGGGCGGTACTTTTGGGCACCGGCAGAATTCCTACGCTAAACCATTTTAGGGAAACCTCTTTAAATGGGAAACCTCATAATGGGAAATTAATTGAACGCCACGCGAATACAGGAGGCTGTTTTTACCTCCATAAATGGGGCGAATGTCCAAAAATGGGTCGCTAAGTGACCAATTGTATTTAAACTCTCTATAATGGGACGCTTCATAAAATTTTCGCTGGATTTTGTATAGTTTGATACATGCACATATTACAGTCAGGCACTTAACGCCGTTTATAGTACCGACACCATATGGTACCGGTACATAGGCTAGTGGCACCATATATGGTACCCCACGTTCGGCCACTGTGGTGGTACCATGGTATCCCTACCCATATCCATGGGTGCCGGTACCATATATGGTGCCACTAGCCTAGGTACCGGTTACAAAGTGGCCTCATTTTAGTTCAAATTTTCCAAAATATCGCCACTGGGTGTCATATCTAAACCTCCTTGCTTAGGCATATGGTGAACCGCGCCATACACTTGCTTCCTCCTATCAATTATAAGTTTAGTTTTGTTGTATCCACGTGGTCTGTCAACAAAAGAATACAGAAAGTTTGTGTCGTTTTTGCCTAGTAATTGGTATTTTGTCTTAGCAATTTCTCAGCAGAGTTGAGTACCAAATTTCTGTTGGACAAAACCGGGATTTTCTGCAAATTTCCAAACCGAAAGGTACTGTATGTACTGTATTAGTTGCGCTGGTATTCATTAAAATAATCAAATTAGAATCAAATCAATTGTCGCAGTCTGTTTATTTGTTCTGTTATAGGAGCAACATGCGGGACCGTCCGTTAGATACCTTACCCTGGACTTACCTGAAATTTTAGAATACCTACCAACTGTAGGTTCCACTGTATCTAACGCTGTTCTTATGTTACGCTATGTTGGTTCAGTTGGGGG
Source organism: Sabatieria punctata (assembly GCA_030248155.1). Lineage (NCBI taxonomy): Eukaryota > Metazoa > Nematoda > Chromadorea > Araeolaimida > Comesomatidae > Sabatieria > Sabatieria punctata. The sequence continues at coordinate 2,718 of JASANB010006286.1, forward strand.
TGGTGAAAAATTTTCGCTCAATTTTGTACTGATCAGATCATAATTGTGTTCAAGTAGTTGATCCAGTGGCGTACCCAGGGGGTGTAGGGTGTGTACACCCTTTGCGGTGGAGGTAGGGAGGAAAAATTACATAGACAAAATAAGAGAAATTAATTAATTATCTTAGCCGAAGTAAGTATCACTCTGACCGTTATGAATCAGTTGTATCAGTACCTAAAGTCCATGCAAAAATGATTGGCGGTGGCGGAAAAAAGCGATTTTCTCAAAAACTTTCTTCAAGACCCCAAACGTTTTTTATATCAATCGATAGCAAATTACAAGTGCTACAAGATGCGAACGTCAAATCAAAGGTCCCATGCAGTTTTGTATGTGTTTTCCGGGAAAAACCAATTTTCGGCAAAATCAAGTTTTTATAGAAGAGCCAAATCGACAAGAGGACTCCAGGTTCTTATTCTACGTGCAATTGCGAGTTCGCTGATATATACATGTTTGGGGATTTTCAAATTAGTTTTCGGGAAAAACGCGTTTTTCGGAAGGGTGTGTGAGTCAAAAAATTGTCTGCGATCCGTTTTACTATGGAAAATTGCCCAACATTTTTCAAATTTGACCCAAACGGTATAAACGGCCTGAAAACCGGCTCATATTCACGAGTCAAACTTAATTTTGGTCCATAGAATCCATTTTTGCAGTCCGTTTGGCGCCATGTAGTCGCGTTTTCCAGTTATTTTGATTTTAATTGTTTTTTGCAAAATTTTGTCTGACTGGAGCAGCTACTGTGAGTCTCTTCAGATGTTGCTCAAAATGTAACTCCTGGGGTAATTTTAGATGGTGAATTCATTTCTGTCACCTAGAACACCGTCAGGTTACTGCAAACCTAACTTTCGAGCACCCCCTATTTGGTATGATATTTTAGCAATCTGTCTTTGACATCTTTGCTGTTAAAAGAACACTGATTAATGCTTACGCCATCAAGTGAATCCAGCCTCATGTCTAACGTTATAGAGAAGCAAGTTCTTGCTCAAGGTATATCCTAATCTGCGCAAGTTTCGCTCTGAATACTAATTTGCGCAACAGCTAAAATCAGCTTCCTTCATAACTGGGATGATAAGATAAGCAAATAAATCGACTCTAGAGTCTTCAATGACTCTAATAATACTTTGGTTACTGTTCTAGCTGAAAAGGTTGCAGTGTTATGGCCGGTCAAAGTTGATGGTCAAATGGGCCATTTTTGGCAATTTCAGTCAACTTTGATCGGTCATAACACTGCAACCTTTTCAGCTAGAACAGTAACCAAAGTATTATTAGAGTCATTGAAGACTCTAGAGTCGATTTATGTGCTTATCTTATCATTCCAGTTATGAAGGAAGCTGATTTTAGCTGTTGCGCAAATTAGTATTCAGAGCGAAACTTGCGCAGATTAGGATATACCTTGGGCAAGAACTTGCTTCTCTATAACGTTAGACATGAGGCTGGATTCACTTGATGGCGTAAGCATTAATCAGTGTTCTTTTAACAAGCAAAGATGTCAAAGACAGATTGCTAAAATATCATACCAAATAGGGGGTGCTCGAAAGTTAGGTTTGCAGTAACCTGACGGTGTTCTAGGTGACAGAAATGAATTCACCATCTAAAATTACCCCAGGAGTTGCATTTTTAGCAATATCTGAAGAGACTCACAGCAGCAGCTCCAGTCAGACAAAATTTTGCAAAAAACAATTAAAATCAAAATAACTGGAAAACGCGACTACATAGCGCCAAACGGACTGCAAAAATGGATTCTATGGACCAAAATTAAGTTTGACTCGTGAATATGAGCCGGTTTTCAGGCCGTTTATACCGCTTGGGTCAAATTTGAAAAATGTTGGGCAATTTTCCATAGTAAAACGGATCGCAGACAATTTTTTGACTCGCACACCCTTCCGAAAAAGGCGTTTTTCCCGAAAACTAATTTGAAAATCCCCAAACATGTATATATCAGCGAACTCGCAATTGCACGTAGAATAAGAATCTGGAGTCCGCTTGTCGATTTGACTCTTCTATAAAAACTTGATTTTGCCGAAAATTCGTTTTTCCCAAAAAACACATACAAAACTGCGTGGAACCTTTGATTTGACGTTCGCATCTTGTAGCACTTGTAATTTGCTATCGATTGATATAAAAAAAGTTTGGGGTCTTGAAGAAAGTTTTTGAGAAAATCGCTTTTTTCCGCCACCGCCAATCATTTTTGCATGGACTTTAGTACAGTACTTATGTGATTGAACATGAAAACTACGTACACAGTACGTAGGTACAGAAGTTGCACTTGGTGGGGTTTGGACGTAGTACGTAACGTACACGTACTTACGTACGTTAATACTCCTACTACTAACGTTAACTGACTCCGAAAATTATTTCCTTCTCTGCTTAGACTGAGCAATGGCATGCAATTAGAATGACACTAAATAGGTTGTTCAGTCCATTATCGATAAGTCTTGATAGACCTGGGTCTCATTGTTTAACTGAAATGTGTGTAATTATTTTGCGCCTTGTACTGCCTGTTACCAGGCTGTTTCCATGTGTCGTTACCCCAGCGACTGCTTTGGTTCGGCTTGGCAACAGTATACGACCGTACTGATGTGTCAGTAAAAACTGCTTTTGGAAACAGACGCAAAAACTGAGAAATCGGTATGAAAAAGAAAACGTCGCGTCTTCTACTCACAATACTAACTTTGGCGAAACTGTTTCTGTTCGGTGCTTTGCTAATCGTGTCGGTACAACTGGTGCTCAATAGAACTAACAAATACACCAAGTGGATCGAGGATAAATTTGAGCTAAGCCAAGCGCTGGCCAAAGCTGCAAGTGCCAAGCAGCGCAAAAGCAGACAAACTGCTTCCAAATATAAAGCTAACGTGAGACTAGAGACGGTTCGAGTCTGTGACTTTTTTGACGAGTATTTTCAGATGCAGCAAGTCTTTCGTATTTCCAGTGCCATTCTTATTGGACTGGCTTCGCTTGGAATGCTCGCTCAATTGGCGGGTTTGGTCGGAATTTTCGTGTGCAACCGATGCATGACCGTGTCAGCCGTCTGTGACATAATTCTTTTGATCATTGTTACTGCTGCGCTCGTGCTTATAAGTCTGTCTTAGTGAACCTTGTTTTGTCTGTGCAGCTCGGCTGGTTTAGGTCTTCTTTTTCTGGGCACCTACTTCTACCCAAAGTATCACCAGTCGACTATGGACGGTTTTGCTGCTCTTTTCATCAGCACCGTACAGCTTCGGTCGACGCTTCTTCGCAGAGCTTCAAACATCGCCAAGGAAATGCAGCAGCTTAACGAAGAGTACCAATGTTGCGGCTTTTATGACTACTTGGATTGGTACAAGCCTAATATCACGATACCGCCAAGCAAGGTATAGTAGTGTTATGTTTTTGACGTTCATTCAACAGGAATCGCGCAGCATCCATGATAACAGGCATTTTACTTAAAAGAGGTTTCCAAAAATCCCAATTACCTCTACGTGCTTGGGGCACAAAACAAAATTACTGTGAACGTTTAGTAAACTCGCAAAGCTTTGCTAAGAATGCTAGACCGTGGGAATCTATCGGAATCCCGGTAATTGAAGGAAGTTTTTCTGAAAATAAAGTGACTACCCTAAGACGCAACCGCAAATTACACTAATTACGTCCCTTGCAAAAGTGCCGAAAATTTTGTACTGGGACAACAGTACTGCCCCACACCGCAATACCGATTTAGTTTTACGCTTGTGCTTAGTTTTAGGCTCAGGTTTAGAATCAGCATTTAATTTAAGCATTAGTTCATGCTCTAGCTTAGCTTTAGACCTACATGTCGAACATGCATGCTTTATGGTTAGGATTAAGTCAAACAAATCAGCCGCCCTACCAAGGGACGGCATCTCGTCACATTAGTTAGCCTTTACTTGCATCTTAGTCTATAGGTAAATTGCCATGCTACCGTATCTGCTCAATAAATTCGCGTCGAAAACCGTAAACGATTTAAACGAACAGGGATTCCGATAGATTCTCTCTGTATTAGTAGTTTCGGCTCATAAATAGTGTAAACTGGTTTCTGGAACTTTTGGTTGTACCGGGTCAGTCTTCTACGACAAGGTTAGCCGGGAAGATGGTGCGTAACAGTGCACCGCCGATTAAGCAGTGTTTAGCTTGTCTTCTCTGAAACTCAGTTGACAAAAGCGACTGTGTTTCAAGTCCCGTCTCGCTGGCTGACTCGGTGCGTTTTTGCAACCAAGTTAGCTAAAGGCTCGGACCGACTGTGCGTGGCACCTGCTTCCTGTTGTCGATGTGAATTTGCTAATGACTCCTTATGCAATGCCGCTACTGAAAGTGCTCAACTGTTCAATGTGAGGGAGAAAAGTCAAATTATTTTGCGACGACACATGGAACAAGCGCTAGCAAAAGGCTCGATTAAACCTATGTACGTACACTTCTAGCCATTCCGGACGGAATTAACTGAAACATCTCTCTCTTGTTGCAGGCGACCAAATGAACTGTACACCACAGGTTGTATTGAAGCTGTGCTCAGACGTTTATCCAGTGTTCTGCTTCAAATTCTCGTAGTTGTGGCAATTATTGTAACTTTGATAGTACTGAGTTTGACAATTAACTGCTATATTATGTGCGGCGAAGATACATCATCTTCTGTTTGACTCAGTTCAGATCGGACCAACCAGGCAAGTAGCTATTGCCGCCTAAATGGTAGGACCTCACAACACGATCGTGGTGGTCAAGAATGTTTGATTCTTCATGGAGAGAAGCAGTTAGTAGCATATGACGACGCATATAAAATTTTAATGTCAATGTCAAATGAACAACTATGAAAATACACGATTTTGAACAAAACTCTCTGGCACAGAGTCTGCACCAACAAACTGCGCCTCTATACGTACAGTACGTCGCATTTGTCAGGGTAAACAAACACGCCAAAATTGGCGACTTTCATTGAAAATGCCCTCTCTCTCTACTTCACAGTCAGGAGGAAACCGTCAACGCACACCGCATAGCCTCTACTCCGAGTCGGGGAAGTGAATTGTATTTTTGCAAAAGCTCCTATACAATAAAGACTGGAATGACTGCACATAGTGAACAGTCGCGACGACGGCTAGCGAAAGTGACTACCGATAAAGAGGAAACAGCACTGGGCGCAGAAAACGGAAGCAGCAATAAATATAGTTGGCAAAGTTATCCGAGCAGCACCAATAGTCGCACTCAAACTTTGGTCTCCGGTCCCTCAGCCGTCTGACGGAACGAGTCTCTCAGTCTGGCCATCTGTCGAGCGCACATGTAACCAAGCACCTTGCTGTACCACAGTTTGCCACGACCCCTCAAACGGTCATCTAGTACTTTTCGATCTCTTTTATAACAGTTACCTCATATCAATTCGTGCAACGTAGGTGACTCTGGAACGGCCGGCGCCAGAAGGTTCGATCAAAAAGCGAGAGGCCAGACAGTGCGCCCGCACTCCTCCCAACAATTGAGCTTCTGGCACTGCCACCGACACTTCCACTAGAGCACATCCGCCACGCAGCTCCGGTACCTCGGTCTTCCAAAGCCTAAATTAGAACAGCCTCGTCATAATGCGCTATGTAGCCGGTCAATGGACGTACGTACCTGACTAGACAAAAATCCCTGGTAGGGTGAGGGGGCATGTCGTTGAGTACGTATTGAAACAGTTCACAATTGTCGTGCAGCTTAGTCAATACGGTCCATTTGATCACGTGCTCATCCCAGACGTCCCTCTCTCGTAGAATGCGACTGAGCAGTTCGCGAGGCGGCGCTTCAACGTCCGTCCAACAACGCCAGAACTTGAGGGGACTCGAATCGTTCGGCTTTTTACACGTCAATTCCACTCCTTCCACACTGCCTTCCGTCACCCAGCCTTTCCACCTATCACGGTGCTCCTACAAATATCAAACCAGGTCTATCTGCGTCTGTTTGTTCAGTAGCAACGAACCCTAAGTGCCACAGAGATGCAGTCTTCCAGATACGTTCTGTAGTTGCCGCCGGGACTGCCCAAATTGGTAAGCGGCACCGGTTCAGTTTGCTGGTCGGCCACCAGCGAGTAGCGTTCGCGTATGGTTCCGGGCACCTGAAAGCAACGGCACGTGCAGGTGCTTTTTGTAGTAGCAAGAAAAAGCTGCAAACCACTTACGTAGAACAAACGTTTGCATTCCTGAATCATCTGAGTAAGACAATGTTGAGAGGCCTGGTTCTCTTTGAGCTCCTTTTCGTTTGGCAAACCGGCGCTGATCGTTTTGTGACGACGCGTCGGCGAAATAGCGGCTAGCTTCGGGCTTAGCTGGAAGAGAGACGGCGCCAGGCATACGGCCAGGTTCTGTGCACTCATCTGTAACACACACAGAGCTGAAAGGCGGCAAAACCCTACTGCTACAGGACTGACTTGATTGGTGTCGGCGTATAGTGATATATCCCTCAAGAAGTACAGCAACGTCTGCAAAGCCTCACGGTTCTCGTCGGGTAAGAGCAAAACAGCCTCCTGTAACGCCTCCAGGCGCAAATCCCTTGGCACATCTGCAACAAATGCCTAGATTGTAGCATCTTTCAGGTTGCTAGTTTAACAGTTGATTAACTGACACAAGAAAATGCCAATCAAGCTCTCGGACAGTTTATTGGTAAGAAGCGGCTCCGGCAATTCCCTGAAGTATTGCTTCAACATGTCAGCAACGTCAAAGACCTGTTGCGAGCTGAAATCCACACTCTCTGAAAAAGAACAACTCGATTAGACTTTCCCTATCCGCAGAACCATCTCACCCAAGGAGTTCTCGCACTGAACTTTCAGTTTTTGAATGCGCGATCGGACACCGGATTTTCGAAACAAGCCAACACTGTCCGGCGCCTGCTGACGCAAGAATTCCATCGCTTGCAGAATACATCGAGGCAGAGGCAATCCCGTTTGCTGAGCCACTGTACTTAGGGGCACGCCGAAGATCTGACGCTCTGCAACAATATGCAATAAGTAATCCAAAATGTAAAGGGTGTATCTCAGAAGCGCACAATTCAAAGGCGTGTCTCATAAACGCACACTCATAACAAACGGATAGATCTAGAAAGCATAGAAAGAGCCCGCAAAAGCGCACAAGTAAGTTTCCGTTCCAGTGGTTATCCTAATGGTATATGTAACCTGGCTAAACCTAAAGTTGAAGCGAGATAAAAGTGCGGGTTAATGTTCCCCATAGTACGTAAGCGCTCTGCTCATAGCCTTTCGGGGGCTAAATCTTGCTTGAGAAACTGCTACACAGATAAAACAACCTGTGATGTCGTCGCGTTAGGGCAGCCTGTTGCGTTAGGGCAATAATGAACAAAAGCAGGTCTTCATTACATGCGTAGCGGTGCAAGATGGAGTGCCAGTTTGGCAGGCCGTTTTTTGGCCAGACTAAATACGGCTCAAAGTTGCTTGTGTGAGCAAATCGTTATTTCGGCTCCTGCTATAAGTTCTGTAAGAAGAGCTCCAGACCAGACACCACATTCTGGAAGCGGACCGAGTGCTTTTCGTTGTCGAAAGTACGGCCACGCCGACCTCCGGCCCGCAAAGTTCCTGTCGTGCACTCTGTGGGCGATGTTCTAATCGATGTCACGAAATGACGCCAACATCGGTGGTGAGAAGCAGTCGTTAGAGGAGTTCTGGCAAGTCTTCCCTACATACAAGTGACTCTGGAAGTCGACCCGCTGTTGCACAATGATTACCATGTAAATCTGATGACTAACCGCATCAAACTCTACCTTTCTCGTATAGCTCACCACCTATGTAGGTGAACACTAACTTGCTGTACGTATTCAGTGTTTGTTTTTGTAAAGTACTTCTATGTGCCTGTCCTGTCTGTACTTCTCGATAGAATAAGATTGAATTTCGCGCAATTTTTATGCTCCGTGAGTGTGCTGCCCTAACGCAACAATTAGCTGCCCTAACGCGACAGAACCCAAATTGTAGGCTTACCGGCTTGGTGGCTTCTGCTGTCGGGATTTTTAATTTTGCGAATCAATTTCTGCACGCCCCAGTTCCAAGCGGGACCACCTGCTGACCGGTTGTGCGGTGTGTATCGCTCCATTAAAGCTGTAAGCTTGAGCAGTGCCAATTTCCTTAGCTTCACCATTTGCCCGGCACTCAGCGAGTCCATGTGTTCTTCGCTGTCGAGCCAACTGCGTGTTCGGTGTTCCCCGGCGCGCCCTCTCAGCCGGTGATGAGCGTTCTTTGTGGGACCGCTGCAATTTGCACTATTCAATAGGGCTTTCTGCGCACTTTATTGTCAACTAAGATCGCCCGCCCCCACCAGGGACAAACAGACGTACGAGCAACGGCGCTTTATGCGTACTTTGACAAGGTGTATTTATTTAATAGTCCTAGCTACCGGCCGGCCGGTGTGTCATGTCGTTGGCTCGGGACAACCGCCAACCCAGCTCCAGCCTGCGCCATCTGTGCCCGTAGCAGTAGCCAACTGGGCGTTGTTGTGTGCGAGCGAAGAAACAGCACAAAACCAGTAAGTAATTGGATTAGTTCTTGCAGTTCCGATAGCATAGAATTCAGTAATTTTTCAGTGTCGTCAAAACAGAGTCTGTCTCAAAAACTAGACCAGTGCGAAATTGCTTTGGATAAGATTGAAATCAGGGAGGCGCCAAGCAACGGGCCGCCAGAAAGACTGGTAACTGACGGCACAGGGTGCTTAAGCAAAACGTCGCCAGCAGAAGCTTATTCTCAACCAAAAACCACCGACAAACAGGTGATTGGTCAGCAACCGATCTCAACCGTCAAAGACAGATCAGTCAAGCAGGAGTTAGCCGGCGACACAGCGGCTGCAGGCGAAGAGTGCGCTGACTGTGCAAGTGTTTGTGCTGCCTTATGTTGTTGTTGCTGTGCATTGCTCAAGTAGTACGTACGTACAGACGCCAGTTTCGGTAAAAAGTAGTCACACCAAGTAGCAAGAGAAATTACCTGGGTGACCGCGACAAACTGGAGCCGACACCGGAGTCACGTCGTTCGGGCATGTCGAAGTAGCGAGGACTGTCAGTGTCAGAGCTGTCCAGACTGGAGTGAGAGTGCTGCGTCCGATTGGGACGGCGCTCAACGTCAACTTGCACGCGCAGGCGATGCGAGCTGTGGTCGGGCGAACTCGGCGCACCTGCAACAATAACGGGCCGTCATGCCTGCCTGCGCAGTCTAAACTCAATTCACTCGCCATTAAGGGTGGTCAGGCCCAACCGCTCCTCCAGCGACTGGTCCGGTCTGTTCAAATTTGCACCGGAGAATCGGTGAGGAGGCGGCTGCGGGGATGTAGAAAAGGACCGGTTAAATACAATCAAAGGAGTGTTATTGTTCTGGCTGCCAGCATTAGAGTCGGCGAGAACTGGAGAAGGAGCCGGTGCGATGGAAGCGCCGTTTGCTTTTCCGAGCACTGTCGCCCCTCTCTGTCCCGGTGTCGAAACACTACTTGGCCGTTTCGGCACGAATATACGATCGATGTTGCTGTTCTTATCCACGTACGTATGTTTGCTGATAAACTCGACGTCGGGAGAAGTGGGACTGTCAAACACGCGGCCATATCGCTTGGACTGGAAGCCACGAAATGGCTCTAAAATCGGTCGGTTAGCCAAAGCTGAGGGATACTAGACAGATTGTCCATGCACCAAAGATAGAAACGAAGAAACAAGCAGATTTATTACCTGAGCCGGTCTGCGGATCAACGGTGATCTGACTTTTGAACATTCTCATTTGGGGAGGCGAGGCCGAATGGTGTGACACCAGCACCGGATTGCTAATCACAATTTCATTTCGAGACAGGTGACGAGGAGGCAACGGTTTCCGTCGCCGGGAAGACGAGCGAATGTCGATGCGTCGCATGAACGCCTTGGCCCTGTCCTTGATGCGCTCGCTCTGCGACCGCTGCAGCTTCTTGGCACCCCCCTGACTCGTTAGTTCATTGTCTTCGGCCTTTGACCTCTGCGCCACGATCACGTGCAGCAGTTCCGGTTCACCGACCACTGACGTGCACTTGTGCAAATCGTCGGCTCCGTCCAAAGAAGTTGTGTCGGCCAGCATCGACTGTTGACTGCCGCCAGACTTGCGAGCGCTCTCCTCCAAAGTGGGCAGCTGGCCAGGATCGCCGCCGCCCGACTGTGGCTCTCGATTCAGCTGTTCGTCAAACTCTTCCACAATGCGCGACCAGGTTTTGGACTTTCGTTGGTAGCGCCAGTTGGCACTGAGAGCCACCGACGGATCATCCTCGTCGTCGTCGCTATTGTCGTCGGCCTAAACACCGTGCGCATTAAAATCGGCAATTTGAGAGAGCAAAACAGCCGTGGCACCAGGTTTCTTCGCAACACCACGTCGTCTATTTTCAGCAAAGCACATCGGTTGAGCGCGTGCAGTCGCCGGAAGAGCGCCTGCAGCGAGTCCTGGTCCAGAAACTCGTGGTCATTCTGAACGGAGTTGACGTCGATCGGAAACTGATGCTCTGAAGCGAAGCGTCCGTTTGTATTAATTACTACAGTCAAATTAGCGTGAAACAGAAACCGGTTTTACCTTCGTACATCTGCGCGTACTGGGGAAAGCCGGCAGCTCTCAACCATTTGCAACACTGAATGGCCTCCACTTCTGAAATCAAACGTCGGATTCCAAGAGGCCAGAGATAAGCGAGCGGGCCACTCTCTCGGCTCGCCTTCTCTCTGGAGAAATGCTACACGCTAAAGACACCAAGTCTGGTTGGCTGGGCCACCCAACTTGGGCGGTCAATCGCATTACGACAATGGCATTGTGGCCCGACATTGGCTGACCAAATAGTGACCGCCAAAGTGCTGCGAGCCGACCCGCGTTGCGTTTGCCTCAAACAATGTAACTACGCACACAAGAGAGGGAGGCGCCAATTTACAAGGCGTTCTTGTCCAGTCAATGTGACTGACCGCCGCGGCACAGCTGACAAAGAATTTTGCGGTATCCGGAGGTGCAGCGGAAGAAGAAGAAGAAAGCGAAATCAAACAGGCGGGGCCGTCGCAACGCCGGCTGCTCGAATGAGGCCGTTGGGACCGGTTTGATTTAGTTGAAAATTATACATTCGAAGGCGCGCACTAACGCAACGCGCACCAGCCAATGACCGCTGCCTGCGATGCCATTCTATCTGCAACAATCAACTAGCGCAAAAGCGCACGTGAATCTCTTCCAATTTGGCCGGCCTGACAGCTCAAAGCCGAAGCGTACGTAGGTATGCCACGCACACCCACGCCAACCAACACAAGAGAAGCTGATGAATACAGCAGAATTTGCAGAAACGTCAACCGTAATCCTTGCCCTATGCCATTCTAATTCTGATACAACAGCTGTTTTCAGCAACAGTCACGGGATCGGTTCAGTCAGATTAAATCGGATTAAACTTTAAAACATCCACCACTAGCCTATTAACTACTTTCGCGTTCCGCTACGCTCTACAGAAGGGCTCCAGTTCAAACAAGCGAAACGTCGGTGCGCGCCGTTCGCGGTCGCCCATTAATTAGGTATAATTGGAAACCGGAAAATAATGTGATGCGATCATTAATGGCAACTGACCCGCGCAAGCTGGGCGGCAGCGGCACGCCACAGCAAAGGCCACCCACACCAGCTAGGATGCGTAGAGAATGCACAGGTGGCAGGCCTCTCATGCCTGCCGTTCCGTTAATAGAAAATGAAGGCGCATTCTCAGACCGGAAACAAGTGGAAAATGCGCGTCTACAGGACTGAGACAAGCGTCCCAGCTGACGAGATAGAAGGGGCGGTGCAAGAAGAATCGTGTGCACTAGCCAAGTAACTCATTATACAACACGAGTCGGCAGCGCCTCCGACTTCCTGTCGAAGTCGGACGATCGATCACTTTTGCTCGAAGCCCACCAGAATTGCCAATGTCATTCGTCATCATTAGCACGTGTAGAAAAGCTTAACTCACCCGCTTTCTCTTTGCTTGACGAAAATCCGCTGTCGGAACCCTGAAATAAGCCGATTATTAACGCAACGCAAACTGAACGACACGCTGATACACGGGGCTCAGCAGATAAGTCGGAATGGGACAACGGTCAAGTTATCAGAGCATAGGCGAGGCAAGTAAACACCGTGTCTATCCGAAGAACCGACAAAGCAAAGATTTGTACACGTTCCGCCTCCATCACTCATTTTTATCTGGTCAGTTATGGCACGGCAGGCCGAACGCTTTTGGCCGGCGCCAAACACGTTTCCAATAGGTTTGTCATAACCGATGCAAGCAGCAGTTTTGTTCCATATTTACGAATGTAAAAAGGGTTATTGAAAAACTAGAATTTGCTTGCGCGCGCCAAACCGCGCCAATGCCCGCCGCCTGCCTCCTACGAAATTGCCATCTTGCAAAACTCGTATCATTCATGCCCATGGATAAATTCAATATACCCCCGCTCCTGTTTACACAACAAAGACTGCTCCTGTCAACATACGTAGATGTGGGTCATTTGCGTGCAGTCGCCCTACATATTTCATTGGGCTGGTGTATGCCTTACGACTCCATAAACCGTGTTTTACGATGACAGCGCAACATAGAAAATGCATGCACTCTAGCCTCAACTTCAACCCTCCTTTACAACGCACAATTGCTGTGTTTTGGCTGGCACTCCGAAATTTGGCGTTAGAGTCAACCGGGGTGACGCTACGGCCGCAGGCGAGACCAGAAATCAACCTTGGCGACAAACGATTTGAGCAGCCGCCACTCTATGACTGATTAATCAATTACACTTAATGGCCTCCCATCTCACTCACACGTTCCACTGCCCCACGCCTTCGCTCGATGACAAATTTCTGCAATCGCTCACGCCAAACGAATGCCGACGACTGCTTTTTTAGTCTAACCAACCAACCTCCCACCCTTCTATATACGTACAGTACAAAAGATCAGCTTCTGCTAACAGAGGAACCGCTTAATAAAGTTACGCACCTGAGAATTTAGATTAGAGGCCGAGCCCAATCGTTCTCCGGGCGCCGCTAATTGGTCGTAGCTGCCAGCGCGTTCCAAGTAAGGTAACGAAGTGGTGACATGCTGCGCAGTGTGCAGCTGTCTTGCAGTGGTGGTGGTGGTTGACTGCTGCTGTTGATTGTAGTAACGACCTGAACGTTGTAAGCTGATGTCATTTGAATAGACGGGCACCGAGCCATCAGTCCCTTGCTAAAACATTTTTGGTTAAGGTCAGCAAAGAAAAAGCGTCCAATCAAACCTACAACTATTTCATAGAACGAGAAAATATGGCGCCTGTGGTCGTCGTGGCCGCTCATTTTTTATAGCACACAGCGCAGCGCCAATGTTTATACTCTTCTTACTATGCGATATCAGACACTGCGATCAGAGCGGTAAAACCTGAGTCCAAAATCAATGCCCGAGCTGTGGGTCGGATCGGATTCGTTTGCAAAGTGAGCGACTGCTACGTTTACTTATCGAATTGCAGTTCTCATGCTCGCTCACTCACTCACTCACCCTGCAGCTCTCCAACTGCACACGACCGGTGCTTCCCAAAACCAAACTGCCCTCTTCACTGCTCGTCGTTACAGATTTCAGAGAATCGGGGGTGACCGGATCAGTGGTTAGAGTGTGAGCATCTTCGGTGGTGGCGGCTTGACTGGTGCACATAAAATCAGCGCTCAACTCAGGACTCAAGGGAGAACTCTCGCTGTCGGCCAGCATTCCCGAATTGACGCTGAGATCGCGAGGAATTTCACACGTCCCATCGGCGCCCTCTGGGCTGGCCATAAATTCGTCGCTCTGTGCTGAAACGAAAGATCAGTGGCTGGTTGACATATACAAACAGCCCCCAAATGACAGGCAACCAGCTGGGACTTATTAGCTTCACTATCTAACAAACG
>JASANB010006288.1:0-105056 GCA_030248155.1 Sabatieria punctata
AGGAGAACCAGAACCAATCAAAAAGGAACCCAACTCGAATCAGGAGAAGCACCAGATTTGTATGGAAATTGGGTACCAAGGCAGATGAAGAAGCTGCAGGAGCCAAAGAACTGGCAAGACGCCTTTAGCAAGATGGCAAGATTGTTAGATGGAACTCAGAGACAAACTGACAAACCAATTCAGAAACAGGACACAAGAGATCAATCTCATTTTAACTGCTATCACCCAAAAAACCAAACAATACTACAAAGTTTTTACTCGATCAGATTGAATGAAGATCATAATATGCAATTGTCCACAAAAGAGATGGCTGACTACATGACAAAGCTGTCAGATCATTATAGTTGCTCAGCCAGACTAACCCAGGATCCATTCCAGTCCCGAGAAGATAAGAAATGTTGTGACATGATCATTATTATAATGCCCACTCCTTCCTATTGTCGTCACCAGGCACTGCCAAAATTTTCCTTGTATTGTCAGCTAACCAGCTGATACACGTAGAAATTGGACATCCACTCTTCACTCCTCTCCACTCCTCGTTCCTCCCTGCTCAGCTCCTCTCTGCTCTGCTCCACCTCCACTCACTCTCTCCTGCCTGCTCCTCTCCACTCATCACCTCCCGCCCACTCCTCTCTGCTCTGCTCCACTCCACCCACCCACCCACCCACTCCACTCACCCTCCTGTCTGCCCCGCTCCGCTCCACTCCTCTCTGCTCCACCCACCTCGCTCCTCCCCGCTCGGCTCCTCTCCATCCTCGCTCCTCTCACCTTGCTTCTCTCCACTCCTCGTTCCTCCCAGCATAGTTGGTTACTCAGACAGCTTCTTTCTGACATCGTAGATCTTCTTCCCAACGCGGCATCCTTTGGGGAGTGGCTTCGGTGCAACGGCAGATCCAGTCGGTTCCCATTTCACCTACTACACGTAGCTGTCACCAGCTTTCGGTGGGCTGAATGGAGCATTGTGCCGACGACCAACTCTTTGTGGCAAGAAACTTGCCGCGCCGAGAGGATGAGCGCACGACGTCGGGCACAGTGGCTATGCGGCCTAAACCACTACACCAACTGTGCCCTCAATTTCAATCAATTTCGCTGGCTGAACTAAAAATGTTACAATGCTTTAGAAAGCTGTAGTTAGAAAGCTGTATAGTGTTTGTTCTCAACTCAGCCCCCGGCCGCCGCCTCACCCCCAACCCCCCAACCCCTTCGGCGGATGACCTGTGACACGACTGTAAGTGTCTATTCCTAGGTAATCCAAGCAAATTATTCTTCGAACCGACTAGACACGTGTTATTACACCTGTGCCCTGTTTTTTTCAGTGGTACTTTTTCGCGATTTAGGGGGATTCAGGTTTTTCGATCTCCCAACACTGGCCTGCTCCAAAATTGTTTATATTTGTCATCGTATGGACAAATACGTATTTGTAAATCATTTGTAAAATACGTACTTATTTAATTACACTATACAACAATTTATAAAGATAAATACAGATTTATCGGTTAAATAATTTTCTATAAATTTGTACCACGTAAATGCATCGATCACACAAACTTGCATTTATTTGTCTGCATTCGACTCTAATTAAATTGACAATGTAAAGATAAATATTATCTGTTCAATAATATTCATAGCAATGTGATTATTATTTTGGCATGGCCTTCATAAAGCCATGTACACTACTGATATCAATTAATCAGACGTAAATAATGGCATTGGATGCAGTTTCCCAGCAATTAGCAGATTTGACAGGAACCGTTCCGATGATAATAGGAATGATTGAACTCATCACAACATTTTCATCGCACAGCCCACCACACAACACAGCCTTCACTTCAACGTCGTACCAGATCTTGACGATATTCAAATGAATCATGGTCGGCACATGACTGTCTGACAAGGGCAGATCGAGGATTCACCTCCTTGACGCAGGGGCCGGCCAAGTAAAAATTCTCGCACAGAGCTTCAGAGCTGCTGTCTATCAATCTCTCCTGGTGCTCTCTGCCCAATTTTGCAGCAAGCAAAATTCTCCGGTTAAATCTGGCCGAAACTGAGCTCAGAAACCTGAACAGAGACAATTGAAAGGGCGCTTTGAGTGAAACTCACTCCGGAAGCAACGAAAGCTTGACCGAACCGATGTACGGCCTTGCGGCCCACAGACCTATGCGGTCCATTTCGCGCCCCCGTGGTTCGTCATCTCGCATGGGCATGCTTTGGAGCGGCTTTGGTGCGTCAGTTCTAATTTTACCTACTCGCTGTCACCAGCTTTCGGTGGCCTGGTGGAGCTTTGTGCCGACCACCAACTCTTTGCTGCAGGGAAGTTGCCGCGTCGAGAGGATGAGCGCATGACATCGCTCACAGTGGAATTGTTTACCTTTTGGTTTGATTGCTGACCGTGACCTTAACCGAAACCGTTTCTCCAGGCACATAGCTGCGTTTGTCAGTACTAGCCGTCACATCAACTCTCCCCCTCCAGCAACAGCACCAAATTCGTCGTTTGAACTTGATCTCAACCGGAGAGATGGACAGCGGGTCTGAGTTGAGGTCCAGAAAGCCTGTAACCTCAAAGTCTCTCCTTGTCTTCAACTTTCCCTCGAAGAGTTGAGGGGCTAGAATAAGGGCTTCACCAGAGTAGCTGATGTTAACTGTGCTAAATCGGTTGTCAGAACAGATATAGCTAGGAGGACAGCTGGCTGGAAGTCGAGATGTAAAATGGAAGATGTGGGTACCGGCCGAAACCGATTCTTGATCTTGGTCAGACCAGAGCGAGACCTTACGGTTGAGGACAGTTTCCTGCGCACTGTAGCAAGCCCCCTGAACGGCCATTGTACATCGGTGTTGAAAAGCACAAAGCTATCTCGTCTTTTCTCCGCCTTCGGCCAGGCTGTCTCAATCCTCCCCGAGAAGTGACCTGGAGATCGAGGATTCTCAGCGATTCCTTCAGATCGAGGGTTACCCAGCCATGCAATACTTCACCGGCGGTGAATGTAGATTTGGAGTAGGTGATTGCGAATCTGGCAATTTTGTTGGATGACATGTCAAGCTAGTGCGGAGGGACCAATAAAAGAGACACCGAAGACATGGTCTGAGATGAGATCCGAAGCAATTTAGCCAAACCTCACACCAGAGGCCCGGCTGTTGCGACGATCGATGATAGACTGCGCAGCTAATTTGTCTTTTTGCATTTGGGGCGTTTTAGCCGCAATCAGCAATCAATTTATGCCACTCCACTCGTTGGACAACACTGTCTGATTGACTCCATTCTCTCCTCTAATCACAAACAACTGTCAAACTGCTGCCTGCTATGCTGCTGGCTCAAGAGCACAATTTTATGGACACCCTGCATAGTACAGTCAGGCACTTTGTGTGGCATCGGTATCACATAGGTACCGGCGTACCTATGAAATGGATTTGAATTGAATGGTCCATTTATGGTACGACCACAGTGATTGAGTGTGGGGTACTGTTATTTTAATAGTGAAATTTTATTTTAATTTAATATTAATATAATAGAACTAGCCGATTTTAATTTTAATTTAATATTAATATAATAGTCCCCTGTTAGTTTTAATTTAGATTTAATATTAATACTATTAAATAACAATTTTAATAGTATTTTAATAGCATTTTAATAGTAGATTCTAAAATGAACTTAAAAAGTTTTGGACACACTTTAGCGAATTGGTGAAACAACATCGTTGGCTTGAAATTGCTAGTGTAAGTTGAAAATTTAATCAGAGATCCAACTTAGAAGTATTTTTCTCTGTAAATTCATGACCATTCTTTTTTAAAATGACTTTGTCTGAATATGGTTTTAAGCATACATGTAACTGAGGAGTCTGGGGGTCTCCCCCCACTCGAGTTAGGCCAGATCCCCCCCCCCGGATGGTGACCCCTCCCTCGATACGACTTTTCCAACCCCCATTCCGATTTTTCTGGCAAGTAATTTTTTGAGCAAATTTTTTGCGATTTTCTGCAATTTCAGACACAAAAATTGCCAAAATCGCTTGTAAAACAGCACTGTTTAGCTGTATTTCAGCCCAAATTAGCGATTCTTGACGATTTTAGCCGAAAACTGCGATTTTTTGCTATTTTGAGCGTTTTTAGTGCCCAACTCCCTCCCAAAATTTGGGCTCAGAGCCCCCGGCCGGCGCCAACAGACCCGGCAACCCCATCCCCCTTCCAGAGATGACCTGTTGAGATATTCGAAATTGCATTCGAACAGAACCTAGGCATTAAAATTTGAAAGAAAATATTGATGCATAGTTATAGAGACATTTTTGACAGGAAAAGACTGTTACATACAATGTAGGTTATTGAGTAGATTAAGGTCCTTTTGTCACTCATGCCTATTGAGAAACACAGTTTCCAAGATTCGAGATTCAGATGGTTGTCACACACGTTCAATTTTTATCATTTTCTGAGGTAAAATTCTGATTTAAATTCTAGTATTGTAGGAAACTCCTTTATTGTTAAACAAAGTCAAACTATTAAAATGCTATTAAAATACTATTAAAAATAAATTTTAATATTCAGGCCCTCTTTGTATTTTTAATTTAATTTAATATAATAGTAGGCCCTCTATTTTAATATTAATATAAATTTAATACTATTAAAATGGCACTATTAATAATAGTTTTATTTTAATATTAATATATTAAAATAACAGTAGTGTGGGGTACCAGTACCATTACGGTGTCCCACCCTACGTACCGGAGTTTTCCACTTATAAGACCCCTCCGGTCATATAACTTGGCTTCTTTTCCGATTATAACACCCGGCTCTTATAGCAGGTGGTCAGAAAGCAGGGTCTAGCAATGTGCATTTTCCAGTCCATACAAGAATCGTTCTAACACCTGTGTAACCTTGGTAAAATTCTTGATTTGATAGGTTTAGATAGCTGCTGTAAGCATATTTGAGCTTCTAAGTTGCCTAAGTTTCCAAAACTTGTTTAAAACTGAGCTATTCAGACTTAAACATACAGTCAGTTGTTGCAAAGATCAAAACCAGTGCATTTCATGCTTTTCATGCAGAACATCGAGTTTTAATTGTAAAATATAGATTTCCCACCTACAAGACTCGCGTCTTATATCTGGTGCACAAATTTGACCTCAAATTGAAGCATTTTCCGGTTCTAAGACCCGGTCTTATAGGTGGAAAACTCCGGTACCGGTTAGAGTGCGAACAATACCTGAAAAACCAAATGCCCAATACTTGCGTAGCCGAGCCAAGAAATTGCATTTCAGTGAACAGGTTACTGTGGGAAACATACATACATATATGTTTAATGTATATGTTTTAAAACATAAATACAGGGTGTGTCAAAAAAAACAACCCAGCAGAGTTTTTGCTGTAGCAACCGCAAATCTCAACCGATTTGAATGAATCCTGCTTTAAATGAAAGGTAAGTAAATTCTTGAAAGACTGGTGAAGGCCCTATTAAGATACGATGCTTAGTTCCTGAGATATTTTCCTTCAAACTCAAAACAGAGATTTTGGCAGTGAACAAAAGCGATTCCGTTGCACTTCACAACAAAACGGATTCCTTCTGCTGAGGGGCAATAAGACTTTTACAAATGAATTAACCAAGCATGTGTGGCACCAGAAAAACCTCGTTACGTTAGCCCTGAGCAGTAGGAATCGGTTTTATTATGAAGTGCAACAGAATAATAAAAAATCGCTCTTGTTCATAGCCAAAATCTGTTTTGACTTTGAGTGCAAATATCTCAGGAACCAAGCATCATATCTTAATAAAAGCTTCACCACACTTTCAAGAATTAGTTTATCTTTCATATATTATAGGACTCACTGAAATCGGTTGAGATTTGCGGCTGCTACAGTAAACAATCTGCTGGGTTGTTTTAATCTCTGTTGCGCACTGCCAAAATCTCTGTTTTGATTTTGAAAGCAATTATCTCAGGAACTAAGCAACGCATCTTAATAAAAGCTACACCAGTCGTTCAAGAATTTATTTATCTTTCATTTAAAGCAGGATTCGTTCAAATCGGTTGAGATTTGCGGTTGCTACAGCAAAAAATCTGCTGGGTTGTTTTTTTTTGACACACCCTGTATGTTTGTTTTTGGGAAAACATATGTGCTTATGTTTCTCAATATGTTTTCATGTCAAATATGTTTTGTATTTATATGTTTTGAGGCCAATATGTTTCTGGAAACATATAGTACATATTTTTGCTATAGTAATTCATGATTTCAAGACTTTTTGGTTGCTGTTTGACAGTGAACTTTTCCAAAATCTCACTTTCACTTAAACTTATTGAATCTGAATATGCTATCTAAATTGTTGCAAACCGTTTTAAACAGGAAATTCAGAATCTCAAGTTTGAATTATCGAAAATTAAGACAAAATATAAGTGAATAAGCGACTTTTACACAAATATGTTTTATGTTTAAAAATGTGCATATTCAATTTTCAGAAACATAATAACTATATGTGCTATTTATATGTTTGATTGGCAAAAAACATATATGTATAGTTTAGTTATATTTTAATATGTTTTAAAAATTTCGATATTTTCCCACTGTAGAACACGGTGGCGCAGGGTATAGGAGCTCGTGGCCACCTAAACCCAGCCCCCGGCTCTTCTGGGAGCAGATTGGCCGGCCGAAAGGGCCTGTGCACACCTGTTTAACCAATGACGCCGGCCAGGGTGTGTGCGCCCGAGAGCTTGGGAAACAACAGGTGACCCTCGGCCGGGTCGGCCGGCCTCAGCTAATGTCAATTAATTAGCTGGTCATCGGCCACCGAATTAGCGCGCTGCTGGGGCGGGATTAGCATTAATCAATTGCTCAGCATTACACTGCGCCACTGTGAACAGGTACATTGCAGTGGTGTTGTACACAGGATTTCTTTGACACGGATTAAAATTTCGAAGAGGCCTTGTTGGGCCATTCTCCAACTAGGGCGAGAAATTCTGAAAAGTTAGCCTTTTAGAAACCATTTAATTAGAAGCCGTTCTGGGGGGTAAAATAAGCAGAAATTAACAGTTTTAGTGCGAATTACAGTGTTCCTTACTTTTGGCCGATTTTTGTTCGCACTCCACCGGAAACGTTTATCTTCGGTAAGAACAGAGAAATTGCACTAATTACTAGTGAACTACTTAGAAAAGCAGACAGTATAACCTTCAGTTCTTAACCTTTGGTTTATTAACGCAAAAACGGCTTTCTATACCCAATCATCGTTCAATCTTATCCAATTTTAGATCAGTTTTTCAGTTCAACAGCGATTTTTTTCGATGTTTATAGGTCCTAATTAGTATTTGGAATTGGGGCTTAAAAACCCAATACAAATACCTGGAAAACACTCCAATACCCAATACCAGTTCGCACTCTAGTAAAGGTACCACATTATGGCACAGATAAGATACCATACATGCCGTTAAGTGGCTGACCGTAAATTCTTGGTGTTTAGAAGTCAAAACCTTTAATAAGCCATAAAAATAACAACCCTACACTATTTGCGCAGGGACTGAAGTCTTGAAAGAGCTGACTAAAGACACCAAAATATCGCAACTTCACAGTGCCCAACAAGAAAATAAACAAACCAAACATAATCTCAAAAACAACAAACACCTATGTAACAACCACACAACAGGACATGACCTGTTTAGGAGCAGCAGACATAGTAAGTCAGGCACTTAACGCCGTTTATGGTACCGACACCATATATGGTACTCCTACCCATGACCATGGGTGCCGGTACCATATAGTATGGTGACGGTACCATATATGGTATCACTACCATATATGGTATGAAATCTGAACAGAGTGGTACGATATAATAATGGTACCGGTACCGGTAACAACCCGAAGGTAGGGGTACCATAATATGGTACCGGACCGGTACCATATGGTACCACCACAGGCCCCGAACGTGGGGGTACATATGGTGCCACTACCATATGTGGTACGGGCACCTTATAATATGGTGTGGGCACGATAAACGGCGTTAAGTGGCTGACTGTAGTAACTAGATTATGGCAAAGAGTAAAAAGAACAGAACACTAAGGCACAGTGTCATAATCTCCAAATCCGCTCTCAGCAGTGGCCCCACTGCTATGACGATTAATGGCAGTGGTCAGAGAAGTCATGCGACCGCGGCTTTTGGGGTCCAGAGCCACACACGAAGGGTCATTGAGAGGTTGCGAGACCTTGTTAGCTGAAACTCTTGCTGCACAACATTTGACTACAACAACAAACAACTTACAATGCTTCTTCGACCAGAACCAGAGCACTGCGCAGATTAGCATTCCAATAAAGAAGCAGGCAAAGCACAAGGCAATCACGGTGGACAAGGGAAGAAAGTGCTTGAACTGCTGGTTGTACTGTTGACTCAGAGCTTCCAGCTGTTTGTGACACTTGTCAGCCTGGGCTTCTGAAAAGGAATATGCACGATTGGATCACCTCATACAAACTATGCTATACCCAATTGGTAGGCAGTGTCGAAATGATCTACATCATGGATGATTCTGATGTCTGAGCGTAGTTCCGGCGGTTCCAAGTCCAAATAAAGCAGTCCGTCAGTGGTGGCTATGTCTATAGGCCAGCCCTCATTCTTGAGACGCCTGTTCAACCACTGGTTCACTTCAAGTGTGGGCTGGGAGCCGCAGTAGTGGTTGGATGGACACTGAAACAGATCACCAAACTCTAACAATATTCCAAAATAGGGGCAATGCCTGGAAAAATTGGTTTGAAAAAGCTGATAGAGAGGAGAGGAGAGGAGCGGAGCAGAGAGTAGTGGAGTGAAGCAGAGAGGAGAGGAGCAGAGTGAACAAGAGCGGAGTGGAGAGGAGCAGAGCAGAGAGGAGTGGAGCAGAGAGGAGAGGAGCCGACTGGTGCGGAGCAGAGAGCAGAGTGGAGAAAAGAGGAGTAGAGCAGAGCAGAGAGGAGTGGAGAGGAGTGGAGTTGGGAGGAGTGGAGTGGGGAGGAGCGAGGAGTGGGGAGGAGTGGAGCGGGCAGGAGAGGAGTGGAGCAGAGAGGAGCGGAGTGGAGCAGAGCAGAGCAGACAGGAGCGGAGTGGAGTGGAGTGGAGAGGAGTGGAGCACAGCAGAGCAGAGAGGAGCAGAGCGGGGAGAAGCAAGGAGTGGAGAGGAGCAGAGCAGGGAGAAAAGCAGAGCCAAGGGGAGAGGAGTGGAGAGGAGAGGAGCAGAGCAGAACAGAGAGGAACCGTGCGAGGAGTGGAGAGGAGTGGAGTGGAGCAGAGCAGAGCAGAGAGGAGCAGAGTGGGGAGGAGAGGAGCGGAGCTGAGAGGAGCAGAGCAGAGAGGAGTGGAGCGGAGCAGAGCAGAGTGGACAGGAGGGGAGTGGAGTGGAGTTGAGAGGAGTGGAGCAGAGCAGAGCAGAGCAGAGCAGAGCAGAGCAGAGCAGAGCAGAGAGGAGCGGAGTGGGGAGGAGAGGAGTGGAGCCGAGAGGAGCGGAGCAGAGAGGAGCATAGCGGAGCAGAGCAGAGTGGACAGGAGGGGAGTGGAGTGGAGTTGAGAGGAGTGGAGCAGAGCAGAGCAGAGCAGAGAGGAGCGGAGTGGGGAGGAGAGGAGTGGAGCCGAGAGGAGCGGAGCAGAGAGGAGCATAGCGGAGCAGAGCAGAGTGGACAGGAGTGGAGTGGAGTGGAGTGGAGTGGAGTGGAGCAGAGCAGAGCAAAGAGGAGTGGATGAGTGGAGAGGAGCAGAGCAGGGAGAAGAGTGGAGCTGAGGGGAGAGGAGTGGAGTGGAGACGAATGGAGCAGAGCAGAGAGGAGCTGAGCAGGGAGGAACGAGGAGTGGAGAGAAGCAGAGCAGAGAGGAGCGAGGAGTGGAGAGGAGCCGAGCAGGGAGGAGCGAGGAGTGGAGTGGAGCAGAGAGGAGTGGAGCGGAGCGGAGCAGACAGGAGTGGAGTGGAGTGGAGTGGAGTGGAGTGGAGTGGAGTGGAGCAGAGCAGAGAGGAGTGGAGCAGGGAGGAGTGATGAGTGGAGAGGAGCAGAGCAGGGAGAAGAGTGGAGTGGAGAGGAGTGGAGCAGAGCAGAGAGGAGCTGAGCAGGGAGGAACGAGGAGTGGAGAGGAATTGAAGGTATGGATCGTAGAACTGCGTGTATCAGTGAAGCACGTTGACTAGTAGAGTTTAGTTGGCAAAACACAATACAAGAAAGGTACTGACAGCCGCACACAACACAACAGCACAACAGAAAGGGAAGGAATTTAGACAAGTACACATAATAAATGATCATCTGTCGCAACATTTCAACACTCCTTCTCGACAGATGGATCCTGGGTTAGTCCTGCGGCTGAGCGAAGCTTCTCAAACTGATCACGAGGCAAAGGCTTTGTCATGAAGTCAGCCAGCATCTCTTTAGTAGGACAGTATACAATGCTGATCACCCCATTCAGAATCTGATCACGAGTAAAAAGAAACTTTGTAGCAATGTGTTTGGTTTTCGGGTGACCAACAGGATCAGAGGCGATTTGAATACTAGCCTTGTTGTCCTCAAACACTGTAGTTGGTTTGTCCAGTTTGTCTCTGAGTTCATCTAACAATCTTGCCATCTTGCTAAAGGCGTCTTGCCAGTTCTTTGGCTCATAAGCTTCTTCATCTGCCTTGAACACCCAATTTCCATACCAATCTGGTGGCTTCCTGATTCGAGTTGGGTTCCTTTTGATTGGTTCTGGTTCTCCTTCTGAGTCTGTAGTCTCTTCAACGCTGTTTGGGGGTTCTTCTTGTTCATCTAAGTTTTCATCTTCATTATTGTCTGAGCAGACTTGTTCTGGCATATTGGCCTCTTCTTCATGAGCATCTTCTATCTCCACTGTCACAGTTTCAACTGTTGGTTGCTTCTTTGATTCTTCCAGTTTCTCCTTCTGTATATCCTCTCCTTCTCGACCAATAGTTGATTCATCAAATGTGACATCACGCCGAATAATTATGTCTTGTTTCTCAATAGACCAGAGTCGATACGCCTTTGAACAGGTTGAATAGCCCATGAATAGACACTTGTCTGTCTTTTTATCCATCTTGCGACGATGCTTCTTAGGAATGTGGGCATATGCAGTACAACCAAAAATTCGAAGATGTTGAACAGAAGGTTTCTTACCCCACCATGCCTCATAAGGGGTCTTGTTATCCAGTGATGTAGTTGGACTTCGATTTCGTACATATGCAGCATTGAGGATTGCCTCTGCCCAAAACTCCGATTCTATGTTTGCTGCTTGTAACATGGCTCTTGATTTCTCAACTAAAGTTCTGTTCATTCGTTCGGCAACGCCATTCTGAGGCTTTGAGTCTACTGTTGCTAGCTCATGACGAATTCCTCTACTCTTCAGGTAGTTTTGAAACTCTTTGGACATGTACTCTCCTCCTCTGTCTGAACGCAAACATTTGAGCTTTTTGCCAGTGCTTCTTTCAAGTTGAGCCATCAAACACTTGAACTTCTTGAACACATCTGACTTCTGACGTATAATTCGTACCCATACAAAACGAGTGTAGTCGTCAATGAAGGTCAGAATGTAGTGGCGTCCACCTCGGCTTTGAGGAGTGATTGGACCGCACACATCTGAATGAACTAGTTCAAGTGGCTCCTTTGCTCGAGATTCAGACTTCTTTGGATACGGTAGCTGATGCGCTTTCCCTTCAACGCAAGGTTCACAGAACAGAAACTTCTTAGAGGAGACATTGAGTCCATCAACCAGGTTACCATTGACCAGCTTTTGCATGTTTTTCTCACCCAAATGACCAAACCGTTGATGCCAAACACTAATCGGAACTGCTTTGCTAGGCACTTGCACTTTAGTTTCGATGTTGCTTGTAGTAGTTGCTTTGGTGCCAGCAGTATCTCCTTCTATGGGCGAGTTAACTGAGTTGATCAGACAGACAGGTTTTGGTAGATGTTGACCATTGGAGTGCAGCTTGCAATTCAGAAGATAACTGTTGTTGTGGAGTGTTCCTGTTGCAACTACTTTTCCATCGAATGACTCAACCCAAGCACTGTGGTCATCAAAGGTTACCAGTCTTTGTTTTGATGCTGCTGTTGAACGTACTGAGAAGAGAGAGCAGTTCAAATCTGGTACCAACAAACAATTGCATAGACAGGCGTGCTGTAGGAACGAACCATCTGGGTAGTGCAGCTCCACTTCCATCTTTCCAACACCAATGGCCTTCACAATTCGACCATCTCCCAAATAGATAGGTTGGTGTGGAGACAAAGCAACATAATCGGTAAGCACATCTCGTCTGTTTGTCATGTGACTTGAAGCTCCAGAGTCAACCACAACACGATCAGACTTGACACCATGGGCCACAACTAACTCTTCAGCAGATAAGTGTGTATGTGTGAACGAAGCAGTTGTACTGTTGCACTCCTTCTGACTGTGAGCCTCCCTTTGAGCAGTTGGGCACTCACGTTGCATGTGTCCATAGCCATTGCATCCATAGCACTTGATGCCTCTGTTGGCTTGAACATTGTGCTGACCTCTACTTGAGTAACTGCTGCGTCCTCTAACATGACTGTTGTGATTATAGTTGACTCCTCTGGTGTATGCACCTTGGTTTCCTCTTCCTCTGCCTCTGTATGGCCTTCCGCCTCTGGCAGTGAACACGGCTTCACTTTGTTTTTCACGGCTTGAACTGGGTTGCTTGTCTTTCCAGAAACTGACAATGTAGTCACACAATTGGTTCATCGAGAGGTCCTGTGTGCTCAGTTGAACAGTGAGAGACACCTTTATCGATTCGTAGTAGCTGGGTAGTAGAGCAAGCGTGGCGCTGACTTGTTTCTTGACAGCCACTGCTTCTCCTACTTGCTTCAGTGCCTCATACAGCTCAATTCGCTTCTTGAACCATGGACTTGGGTCATCTTTAGGAGAGAGGAACATTTGAGCCAACTTCGTTTCCATTGACAAGATGTTGTACTGATTCTTTGACTCAAAATGGTCCAAAAGCGCTGCCCAAATGACATGAGGATCAACTGGATCAGACGGTATCAGATGAGTGAGCGTAGCAGAAATGGCAGGCAACATGATCCCGATAGCATGATACTGCTTCTCTTGGAATCCATTGACCTCTGCATCTGCTCCAGCTGACGGCGCTGTGTCTGAACCATTGACCACTCTCCATAGTCCTTTAGCCATCATCACGCCCTGAATGATTTTCTTCCAATGTACCCAATTAGACTCATTCAGAACTGGTATGTTGGCGCGATCTTCAGACATCTTTGCACATGTGTCTCTATCCAATGTAGTTGATTGCACAATACCTTGCTATGAACAACTGAATGGATCTTTGACACTTGAGAACGACTTCACTGATCTTCTGGGCCCATAACCAATTGAAGGTATGGATCGTAGAACTGCGTGTATCAGTGAAGCACGTTGACTAGTAGAGTTTAGTTGGCAAAACACAATACAAGAAAGGTACTGACAGCCGCACACAACACAACAGCACAACAGAAAGGGACATACATGTAGGAGGGGGGGGTTTTGGGGGGGTTTAGCCCCCCCCAGGCCCGATTTTCGGCAAAAAACCCCCCCCAGCCGAATTCTGGGGGGGGTTTTTTCTGAAACCCTATTTTGGGTTACAAACTGCTAAAATTCAGGGTTTCAAGACTTATATACCGTAATTTAGCATTTCAAAAGCCCTAAATAGGGTTCCGGAACCCTAGTTAGGGTTTCAGAAACCCAAAGTAATGCCTCCGGAACCCTATTTAGGGTTTCAGAAACCCTAAATAGTGTTCCGAAACCCTGTTTTGGGTACCTGAAAGCCTAAATAGGGTTCCGGAGCCCTAATTTGGGTTTCAAAAGCCCTAAATAGGGTTCCGAAACCCTGTTTTGGGTTTCTGAAACCCTAAATAAGGTTCCGGAACCCTAATTTGGGTTTCTGAAACCCTAAATAGGGTTCCGGAACCCTAATTTGGGGTTTCTGAAACCCTAAATAGGGTTCCGGAACCCTAATTTGGGTTTCTGAAACCCTAATTTGGGTTTCACAGAGACTAAACAGGGTTTCTGGAGGCCCAAATAGGGTTCCGGAACCCTAATTTGGGTTTCACAGAGACTAAACAGGGTTTCTGGAGGCCCAAAGTAGGGTTCCGGAACCCTAATTTGGGTTTCAAAAGCCCTAAATAGGGTTCCGGAGCCCTAATTTGGGTCTCAAAAACCCTAAACAGGGTTTCAGTGCCCTAATTTTTGTTTCAAAATCTCTAAATAGGGTTCCAGATACGCATTTTAGCTCTATTCTGTCAAGTAAAATAGAGCTTTTTTGCATGTTTTAAAGCAAAAACATGTTTTTTGCACGTTTTTAATAAAAAATAGGATTTTCTGCACATTTTAAACCAATAAATAGGGTTTTATAGGGAATTTTTGCACTTCTGACAGGATTTTTACCGGATTTTTAGTCCTCAAAACCCTGTTTTGAGCCCAAAAAAAGGTCGCTAAAACCCACTTTTGGACACCAAAAAAAGGTCGCTGAAACCCCCTTTGGAAATAGTGCTGAAACCCTATTTTGGATCTGGAAAAAACCCCCCCCAGCCGAAAACCCAGCTACATGTATGGAAAGGGAAGGAATTTAGACAAGTACACATAATAAATGATCATCTGTCGCAACATTTCAACAAGAGGAGCAGAGCAGGGGAGGAGCGAGGAGTGGAGAGGAGCCGAGCAGGGAGGAGTGAGGAGTGGAGAGGAGTGGAGTGGAGCAGAGAGGAGTGGAGGGGAGCAGAGCAGAGCAGACAGGAGCGGAGTGTAGTGGAGTGGAGTGTAGTGGAGTGGAGTGGAGTGGAGTGGAGTGGAGTGGAGTGGAGTGGAGTGGAGTGGAGTGGAGTGTAGCGGAGTAGAGAGGAGTGGAGCGGAGTTGAGCCGAGTGGAGTGGAGAGGAGTGGAGCGGAGCAGAGAGGAGAGGTGCGGAGTGGAGAGGAGTGGAGCGGAGAAATGAGAATTGATGCAGACTTCACTCTACTGGTTCATTTTATGTGCAGACTAACCCTAATAAAGTGTTTGGAGTAGTAGTGAGGGTTATCAGTGCATCGGAAGTAGCTGCATCTCACAAAAAACAACTGATTATTCTGCCAGCTCTCATCTGCATCCTGGAGTATGGTGCTGAACCGCACTGAGATGCGATAGGTCTTTGACTCGCTGTCCAGCCACCGGTCCACACCATGCAGCATTTCACAGCTGCAAGAAACAGTTCTACATTGGCCAATCAATAAACCAACACTAACTAACCTGTCATCCAGCAATAGCAGGGAATCCTTTCCAGGCTCCATTAACTCCAAATCATTGTATGCTCCTACCCAACAACGCAAAGGCACTATGCGTGGGTCGGCACCAGCCAAACTCGATACAGCTTAAGAGAAGAGAAGAGAGGTAATAATTGTTGCAACAAAATTTGCATACAGTGGTCTTTTATCTGCAGAAACAGATCCTGGCCCTCAGCCACTGGCAAAGGAGAGGTGTAGATGGGGTTCTGGGAGAGTTGGTTCTTGTACAGCTCTATATTGGTGGGTGGTCTGTCCTGTACAACTATTAATAATTAATCACTTAATTGGCAAACAAGCTAATTACATGCAATTCAGCGAAGCCGATATGGCTGGGCTTGAGACAGTGAGCCAGCACCATCTGTCGTTGATTGGTGACTGAGTTTATGTAAACCAACGGCAGCTGAAAGCTGATTGGCTGAGAGAGAAGTGAGTGACCAATCAATCAACGCACCCAGACATAAAAGAGCGTGCCGATCCGAATGTTGACCATTTTCACTTGGGAACAGTTGAAATAGGAGTAGGAGTAGGTTTTGTGAGTGACGTTATGAAAGGACGCTGGACTGCCGCATCCTGCAAATAGACAATGCACTACTCTGAGTTCTTCAATTTTCGCTTCTCTAGTCCGAAGCAGAACCCCTTCCCACCAGGGCCAGACCCCCAGATAGGACCCCCCAAGTAATTTTTTAGCAAATTTTGCGATTGTTTGCAATTTCAGACACAAAGATTGTTAAAATCGCCCGTAAAACCGCACTTTTAGCTGTTTTTCAGCCAAAAATTAGCGATTTTTTAGGCGACTAACTTACGTTTTTTTCGATTTTTGAGCATTTTTCAGTGCACAACCCCTCCCCCTCCTGATCGGCATTAGGGGATGTGCAACAATTACGTAATTGTGTTTTTGCCCATTTTCCGACCCCCTCCCCATGATAATCGCTCGTACAGTCATGTCTCGTTAATCCGGACCTCGTTAATCCGGATATTCGCCTTCCGGACAAGACTAGGCCAGGTCCCAATTTTCCCCCATGTTATGACTCGTTAATCCGGATCCGGATTCGTTAATCCGGACAGAAGATTTTGGGTCCCAACTTCGAAATTTGTATGGTAAAGTGATTCGTTAATCCGGATTTGGTTAATTTGGACAAATTCCATGCGCAATTTTTCAATTCAGGTGTGAATTTTCAAATAAATAATGCTTTTCGTTGAGTCAGAATGTGATTATTTTTGTCTTTTTAGGAGCTATAATCAGCTGAAATAAGTTTTTGTGTTTTAATTAGGAGGTACAGCTGCGGAATCTGACATGCAACTGACAAAACGCTGTCATTTAGACCCTTGACCTGAAAAACAGAGTTTTAGCTTTGATTCGTTAATCCGGAAATTCGCTAATCCGGACAAAATTGGCCGGTCCCAACTTGTCCGGATTAACGAGACATGACTGTAATAATTTCCTCAGCCCCTCCCCTAATTAGGTAATAATTTGACTACCCCCGAAATTTCAATTTTTGTAGAGTTGGAGCCAAAATTTTTGGGTTCAATTCCATGTAAAATGACGTTTTTAATAAAATAACATCTGTATACAATACAGTAAGATATTGATAAGTTTCTTAATTTTCTTAGTTGATCAGCTACAACTACTGTACATGTACGTATACATAGTGCTCGTTTTACATAGAAGCCATTATTTGGTGGCTTGCTACAGATAAAAACAAAGTGTATTGGATTTACGGCTTGCTATTGATCGATAGTCATAAAAGATTGAGTCGATAACTGCTACCTTTATTAACTCTTATTACAGTCAGGCACTTAACGCCGTTTATGGTACCGACACCATATATGGTACCGGTACCTACGTAGGCTAGTGGCACCCCACGTTGGGCCACTGTGGTGGTACCATAAACGGCAGACTGTAATAAGATGTCAAAGGTCACAGGCGTCATTGAGCATTTGAAAAATTGGAAACCACTGACTTAAACGGTACCTGTCTAATGTATACGTTGATCTAAATGAAATTGAGAAAACGTAACTCAATGGCTTCTAATCGAGACATGTACTGTACATAAAAACAATTAAAATAATGGCCGTTTCAGTGATTTATGCACTTTAAAAATTACGTAATTAGATGGTAATAAATAGCAATCATTTCCAGAACCCCTCCCGTCATGCGATTTGGTAATTTTGCACGCCCCACTTGGGTAAATGAACCAAGTACACTGTAAGCAACTTCAATTTAAAAGGCTCAACTCCCGGCCGTAAAATTGTCATACAGTCATGTCTCGTTAATCCGGACAAGTTGGGACCAGCAGATTTTGTCCGGATTAACGAATTTCCGGATTAACGAAACAAAATTTAAAAAAGTTGTTTTTTTTAGCTTAAAAGCAGTACCGCAATGGTCTCTTTACTGTTAGAATATAAACGTAACGGTTTTATTGAATTTTGCACTACAAAAAGGCTCTAAACAAGTGTAACTCTCTATTTCGGTGACATAAAGTCTGTGATCGAGGTCTGTTTACTGCAGCTAAGTTTGTAATCGCTGTTCCAAGCGACGGAGGCTGAGCACTTCATCTGCCGAAAAGTACTCCATGTCACTTTGGCAGAAATGACTGATTGAAGCCTGGGAACTGAAAGCCTCTAGACGAGTGGGAGGTGCTTGTGGATTCCCAGCCAGCAATTCTACCTCATCCTCTTCGTCTGACAGATTAGAGGACTCCTGCATATGAAGAGCGACAAGCTCCTCAACTGATGCTTGCTCGCCTAATCAGTGGCTTCCTGGTTATCAATTTCGAGCCACTGTTCAGCCGACATTGAATATTGAATGGCCAAATTCGATCTTTTTTTTACATTTTTTGTTTAGCTAGCGAACAATCAGTCATTTCTGCCAAAGTGACATGGAGTACTTTTCGGCAGTTGAAATTTTGACGCGCCAACTTGCGTCCGGATTAAAGAGTCAGGCACCAGAATTTGTCCGGATTAACGAAATCCGGATTAACGAATCATTTAACGTGTAAAAATCGAAGTTGGGACCTGGAAAAAAAAACGTGTTCGGATTAACGAATCCGGATCCGGATTAACGAGACATATAACATGGGGAAAAATTGGGACCTGGCCTAATCTTGTCCGGAAGGCGAATATCCGGATTAACGAGGTCCGGATTAACGAGACATGACTGTATATACGTATAAAGATGGCAGTAAGAAATAGAAAACCAACCTCCATCAGCAGTTATGAGAGTGTGAGGGTTGTTAGCTACTGTAACCAACATCTGATCCTCCTCACACTCGGCATTCAACTGAACCGGTCTCTCCTCTCTCGCCGCCGCCACACACAAACACAACACACTCACTGCCCACCACCACAACGCCATCTCCGCTCAGATCGATCACAGAATGATAAAGCTGAACTTTGCTATTTATTAGAACGCACCATAACATACTGCTAAGCTAGCACGATAAACAGTGGAGTAGTACCAGAGTTTTGCACCTATAAGAAAGGGTCTTATAACCAGAAAATGCCTTAATTTGGGGTCACATTTTTGCACCAGTTATAAGAGACGGGTCTTGTAGGTGGAAAATCTATATTTTATGATTAAATGCATGTTCTGCATGAAATACACTGGTTTTAATCTTTGCAACAACTGACTGTACGTTTAAGTCTGAATAGCTCAGTTTTAACTTAGGCAACTTAGAAGCTCCAATATGCTACAGCAGCTATCTGACACTATCAAATCAAGAATTTTACCAAGATTAAGAATTTTACCAAGATTACGCAGGTTTTAGAACGATTCTTGAACGACCTCAGTTCAAAACTCCATATTCATTAGTTATCTTGTACACGAAAACACACCATTCTGAGCTTAAGCCCGGGTCTTATAATTGGAAAATGCCCCCTGACAGACCCTGCTTTCCGACCACCTGCTATTATAAGACCCTGGTGTTATAATCGGAAAAGAAACCCAGTTATAGGACCGGGTCTCATAGATGGAAAACTCCGGTACCCAAGACTTTGCAAGGAATGTAAAATTTTTACGACCTTCTAAGCTAAAATTAACAAAATTTTACTTACAAGACGTTTTCATTATTTTTGACAGTATTTCTTATAATTTCAGAGACTACAACACTGTGTTTAACTGCATTTCACTTAAAAAATTAGCGTTGTTGAGCAACTTTTAGCCGGAATGCCTCTTTTTACTGCTTCAACACCGACCGATAAACGTTTAATACAGTCATGTCTCGTTAATCCGGACAAGTTGGGACCGACCAATTTTGTCCGGATTAACGAATCAAAGCTAAAACACTGTTTTTTCCGGTCAAACGTCTAAATGACAGCTTTTTGTTAGTTGCATATCAGATTCTGCAGCTGTACTTCCTAATTAAAACCCAAAAACTTATTTCAGCTGAATATAGCTCCTAAAAAGGCAAACATAATCACATTCTGACTCAACGAAAAGCATTATTCAATTGAACATTCACACCTGAATTGAAAAATTGCGCATGGATTTTGTCCAAATTAACCAAATCCGGATTAATGAATCACTTTACCATACAAATTTCCAAGTTGGGACCCCAAATCTTCTGTCCAGATTAACGAGTCATATAACATGGGGGAAAATTGGGACCTGGCCTAATCTTGTCCGGAAGGCGAATATCCGGATTAACGAGACATGACTGTACTAACAAATCTCCTAGCAATAATAGGAAGCGAGGAAATAAGCAAAATAAGCGCAAGCAGGTAAGCAAGACCAGAGTGAGTGACTAAACTAAGAAGCAAAAGAAACGTTTATGCGGCAGAAAAAGCTGAATGCGTCAAGGAGCCTCGGCACCGCCCAACCACTTCTTTCTGCGCTTTCTCATCTTCTGGAATGTTACCACACCTATTAATCAGCCGAGCTATAGCTGTGCTGTTCGTAAGCAATGCTAAACAATCACACAGCAATACGACTGGCGGTCTAAAGATGCATTCATACTGGTGTAGAAAAAGATCGCCAGGCCACTTTTCTGTACGACGACTCTTTTGTAATATACGGACCAACACGCCCCTGCGTAGCGCGTTGGGGCGTATAATACAAATGAGTCGTCCTATAGAAAAGTGGCCTGGCGATCTTTTTCTACACGAGTATGAATACATCTTTACTCTTGAACACAACTCTAACTAGTTGAAAAGTTGTAAGCACAGAGAAAGTCAGTTAATCTGGTAGATCGGCTACAGGAGTATTCACTCGTGCAAGACCGTTGTGTAGACTTGGAGGATTGAATTGAGTTGTGTGAAAGTGTTGTAAGTGCATCTGCCGATCCTGAAATGTTGACGGTTTCTAGATTTCGGAACTGGGAACGAACACGCCCTAGATTTCGACCGTCACAGCTGACACAGTAGAATGACTACAATTGCTTACTCATACTAGCACGTGACAGCATACATGTACTAGGGGGTTGGGTTACCCCCAGCTGAAAAGGCCAAACCCCCTCTCACCCCCACAGGTTAAGGAACCCCCGACCCAAAAATACAAGTACCAGTAGTGGCTCCAGTACTAACAAACCGGCTCAGAAATCACTAATTTTAGCCTAAAATTCACTAGAAAAGCCTTTGGAAACCTAATTTGGCACTTCCACCATACATGTAACAGGGGGGTCTGCCCCCCGGCTTAGGTCAGACCCCCCCCCGGATGGGACAACCCAGACGATTTCGCCGACCCCCCCCTCCGACTTTTCCGGCAAGTAAATTTTTGCAATTTTTTTACAATTTCAGACACAAGAATTGCCAAAATCGCCTGCAAAACAGCACTTTTTAGCTGTATTTCAGCCTAAATTAGCGATTTTTGGCGATTCTTAGCCAAAAAACTGCGATTTCTTCGACTTTTGAGCGTTTTTTAGTGCCCGACCGCCCCCGCCCAAAAACTCGGCTCAGACTCCCCCCCCGGCCAGCGCCAGACCGCCCCCCAACCCCCCTCCCCCCATCGGCGGATGACCTGTTATATGTATGGCTTCCGCTGCTGATGTTTAAGAGAAATCGGTGTTTTGGAAGCCCTTTTTGTCATTTTTTTGCTTGTTTTTAGCTCTAAGGAAATTCTGCTAACGTTTAGTTGATTTAACGCGAAAACAGCTTCCTAAACCAAATCATCGATCAACTTTTTCGATTTTTTCAGATAAATTTTTCAGATCAAAATCGATTTTCCCCTATTTTTACCTGCCCCAGTTAGTATTGGGTACTGGGGGGTTAAAAACCACAATACCCAATACCTGGAAAACACCCCAATACCCAATACCAGTTCGCACTCTAATTCTAACTGAAATTGCGAAAATAGCATGTAAAACAGCACCTTTTAGCCCAAATTTGCGATTTTCGACGATTTTAACACAAAATTGAGATTTTTTAGCGTTTTTTAGTACCCAAGTCTGCTGCCCTATAATAGTCAGGCACTTAACGCCGTTTATGGTACGTACCGACACCATATAAGGTGCCGGTACCTAGAGTGGTGGTACCATATGGTACCCCCACGTTCGGGGCCTGTGGTGGTACCATATCGTCGCCACTATGGTAAAACGAGCCAAGTAACAAAATGAAAAAATGGAGTTAAGTGCGAAAAACTATAGCTAAAGCACCTAAAAACGTTCTGGCGAAGGAACGAAGTCGAAATTGGCTCTGTGTCACGAGA
This sequence comes from Sabatieria punctata, assembly GCA_030248155.1. Classification (NCBI taxonomy): domain Eukaryota; kingdom Metazoa; phylum Nematoda; class Chromadorea; order Araeolaimida; family Comesomatidae; genus Sabatieria; species Sabatieria punctata. The sequence goes on from JASANB010006288.1 coordinate 21,860, forward strand.
TACAGCCATGTAATTAGAGGCATGTGCACGCACATCACCAGGTGATCCTGGTAAAATGAGCCAAGTGCTTTGTGCTTTTCCTGTTAGCTGACTTAATTTGACACAACTGACACATGCAGAATGTTTTGCACACCAATTATGTACTTGTATTTTAGGTAAAAAATATTTAAACTGATATTGAAGCTAATTCACGAAAATGTAACATTTCTCGATTTCGACTTTCTGTTACTTGGCTCGTTTTACCATAGTGGCGATAATATACGGTACCACTCTGTTCAGATTTCGTAGCATATAGTAGTGGTACCATATGGTACCGGCACCCATGGCCATGGGCACCATATAAGGTGCCGGTACCATAAACGGCGTTAAGTGCCTGACTGTATAATTAGAATAGAACTTTGCCCGAACCACAAACAAAACAAACAGGCTATACCTGATTAGAGCCGGCACAAACGATCCAATTTCATCAACAAGCTCACTTCCAATATTCTAGACCGACTGTTGAGTTCAAAAACAGCTTCAATTAGACTTTCAGGCGGATAGTTCAGTTTGTGGAATGCGCCAAACCGGCAGAGCCATGCCACTTGCCTGATCTTTGATTGCTGGCAGCCACTTAATCGGGCGCTTTTAACACGCTCGCTACCTAAACTAATAAACATACAGTTTACTTACTTCATACATGGGCCGGAAGAAATCGCCTTTCGTCGGGGTGTTGGCAGCGAGTAACATGATTTAGTTGGGGACAGATATAGCTTAAATACACTTTTGAGCATACATGGGCCGGGGGATTTGCCCACCCCCCAACTTGGGCTCGACCCCCCAAACGACCCCACCCACCCACCCAAAGCCGACTTTTGTTCCTGATCCCACCCACCAAAATCGTCAAACCAATGAAATAGCGTCAGGTTTATTACAAAATGCACTAATTTCATCTTTTAGAGTAGTAATTTGATTTTAAAACAACAAAATACAATAATAAAAGTTGCCTGAAAATGGTACCAGTATTTTTTGTCAAAGTTATGCCAGGAAAATGCTTGTAAGGCCTCTATTAACGTAAATTCAAAGCATTTGAAGCGAATTTAACCAGTTATTGGGCCTATTTCCTTTAAGAACTTGCTTGAGTTTTTTCCGCGTTTTAGTTTTTTCCGAACCCCTAGGAAAAAACCGGTTTTTTTTCGAAAAAAAACGAGCAAAAACCGACCCAACAGGCCTGGTCATACATGTAGTTGGGGGGGGGGGGAATGGGGGATTTCCCCCAGGCCCGATTTTCGGAGAAAATCCCCCCAAAATTCTGGGGGGGGGGAATTTTTTGAAATCCTATTTTGGGTTTCCAAACCTGCAAACAGGCTTCCAAAAGCCCTGGTTAGGGTTACTGAAACCCTGAATAGGGTACCGAAACCCTAATTTGGGTTTCTGAAACGCTAATTTGGGTTACTGAAACCCTAAATAGGGTTCCGGAACCCTAATTTGGGTTTCTGAAACCCTAATTTGGGTTACTGAAACCCTAAATTGGTTTTCGGAACCCTAATTTGGGTCTCTGGAGGCCCAAAATAGGGTTTCGGAACCTTAATCACGGTTTAAAAATCTCTAAAGAAGGTTCCAGAAAAGCATTTTAACTGTATTATGTCGAATAAAATGGGTTTTTTTCTCGTTTTAAAGCAAAATTAGCTTTTTTGCACATTTTAAATAAAAAAATAAGGTTTTTTGCACGTTTTAAAGCAAAAATAGAGAGCAGAAAAACTTACTCAGACAGAACGTTCAATCTCCCCCACCGGTCTTCCCATCTTGATATGGTGATCGAGCGTCCCCATAAAGTGGTAGAAGGTCCAATAAGGAGAACTGGTTTCCAGGAGCGTTTAATACATTTCCTTATAGCACACACGTTTCTCGGTGACGTAAGGTGAAACTGAGTTGTCTCTCAGCACAAATTGGTAGCTTCCGAGGAAAGCTGCAGGTAGTGGTTGGTAGTAAAGGCGCTGACTGGAGCGTCGAATCCATTTTACTGATCGATAGTGTAGCAAGAGTTAGGGGAGAGAGATGTGGAATGGCCAAAGATCTGAAATTAGAGCCAACTGACATACTGCAGGTTTGTTTGGGTAGATAGTTAATAAACCTCTGCTAAACCATAGTTCCTTCCATTATATTACTTAAATTGATAATCTTGGACAGACGCGCAAATAGAAAAACGTCCAAATTAGGCCAACCCCACCGTGGGTATAGCTTGACACAGTATTAATGCATTTTGGGAGAAAGTCAGCGTAGGTGCTGAAGAGACGGGGCAAGCACGTACATAGAGTAGCTGCATCTCACGGATCTGGCTGTTATTAAAATAATATGTTAAAATAGAGCTCAATCGAAGACCAACGGTGGATGCCCGGATACCAGCAACCCCCTCGAACCGGAGCTATACCCCCTCAAATTTGGGTCGGCAGCAATTTTTGGTGTCATTTTCACGTGTCTGACAGGCTCCATTCAAACGATCACCCTTCATTCGTTTCTTAAGCTATGACCCCGACTCGCATATGGTTTTGTAGCTGTTTCAATCATACGTGTACTAGGGGGTTTGGGGGTTCTTACACCCTGCTGGAAAGGCCAAACCCCCTCACCCCCCGAGACAGGTTAACGGACCTCCACCCCAACCCAAGAAATACAAGTACTAGTAGTGGCTCCAGTACTAACAAACTGGTTCAGAAATCACTAATTTTTAGCCTAAAATTCACTTGAAAAGCCTTTGGAAACCGAATTTGGCGCTTCCATTAATGATATTTAAGAGGAATTGGGGGTTTTGGAAGCCCTTTTTGTCATTTTTTTGCTTGTATTTAGCTCTAAAACGCTATTTGGCAGCTTAAAATAATGATTTTTAGCGTCCTTACTGAGAAAAACGTGCTAAAACGCATTTCCAGGTTTTTTGGAGCTTTTTTAAATTTTGGACCCCCCTGGGCGAAACCCCCCTCAAGCCCCCACCTGAGGAAGCCCCCTACCCCAGGTCGTCCCGGAGCTGTTACATGTATGGTTTCAATGGCCTTTCATATTCTGGTACTCCCGTTTTCAGACCTACCTAGTTACCGAGATATTCACCGAAAGCTACGAAATTGCCGCAAAATGCAACTTCCTTTTTTCTTATAGAGTCATATTTTCTTCTTCATAACTTTTTCTGCAAAGGCACTGCCAACCTAATGTTTTCACAGAAGTTAGGCATGAGTTAGCCAAACAAAATGAGCGCATTAAAGCCAAAAATATTGTAATTTTCGGAATCAGCAACAAAACCTACATAAGAAAAACTGCATTGCACCGGGGTTAATGGTCATACTAGCGAGTAGTGCCACTCAAGAAATAGGCTTGGTCTAAACTTTGGACGCCAATTTCTCCCGATCCAGATCGAATCTACAGGGTGTCTCAAAAAAATGATCACATTTCTTTTTACTGCCATTTCCGCAAATTTTGACCAAATAGGCTGAAATTTGGACCATAGGTGCCAAAACTCGGGCAATTTTATGTGTTAAAGTTTGGTGCACTAGGCTTGACTCATTCCCGAGAAATTTTAAAAAAAGTGAAATTTGTTAAATCAATAGTGAAAGCCGGTCACCGAAAAAATGATCACATTTCTTTTCACTGCCATTTCCGCAAATTTTGACCAAATAGGCTGAAATGTGGATCATAGGTGCCCAAACTCGGGCAATTTTATGTCTTAAAATTTGGTGCACTAGGCCTGACCAATTCTCGAGAAATTTCAAAAAAAGTGAAATTTGGTAATTTCAATACCAAAAGCCGGTCACCGAAAAAACGTTACATTACATTATCGCCTAAACTCTAACGATAGCGTTGGAGTTCATGCGTCAACTTTTTACACACGAATTACCCTGAACTTCTGCGTTTACACTCCAAATTTCATCCAATTCCGTCAAAAATTAGAAAAGATATAGGAAAAGGAAATGTTTCCATTTTTCGGTGACCGCCTTTCACTATTGAAATTACCAAATTTCACTTTTTTTGAAATTTCTCGGGATTGAGTCAAGCCTAGTGCACCAAACTTTAACACATAAAATTGCCCGACTTTTGGCACCTATGGTCCAAATTTCAACCTATTTGGTCAAAATTTACGGAAATGGCAGTAAAAAGAAATGTGATCATTTTTTTTGAGACACCCTGTAGCTAAACTGAATGCATTTTCGAACTCAGCACACAAAACTGCATATAACAGTATGCGAACCACACAGCTTTGCAGAAAAAAATTTGTGTTTTGTTTGTTTGTTTGTGTTTGTTGTTTTTGTACCGCGGTTTATGTTAACAATACCCCCCCCCCCGAGGTCTGCAGCCCCCTACCCCCCTCCGGATTTTTCCGGCCCATGTATGCCCTAGAGGTATTTTTATATTTGGAAAACAGGCCCTCATGAGCGTGCAATGTACTGATGCGTCTCTATGTCAGACATGGGCAAAGGGAGGGTGGAGGGGTTGGCCCACCCTCAGGCTCTGACCTACCCCCCTCAGCCGGCCGCTCCCCCTCAGGAATTTTTGGAAGAATTTTGTATAGAAAATTATGATAAAAATATGCCTGGATTAGGTGTAAATGAGCTAGAATAGCTTATTTTGGCTTATTTTAATGAAAAATAAGCAAAAACCCTTGGTTTTAGCCAAAAATCGGGCTTTTTGGCTTACCACCCGCTCAGCCCCCCCAGGCGCTCCTACCCCCTCAGGAATTGAAAATTCTTGCTACCCGCCCCTCAGCCGAAATGCTGGCCCATGTCTGCTCTATGTAGGCGTATTTTTATATTTCATACATGTAACATGGGGTCTAGTAGAGCATACATATAACAGGTCATCCGCCGAAGGAGGGAGGGGGTTGGGTGGGGTTACACCTGATCGATTCCCTTTTGGTTTTCTGTCCGTTCCCAAGTGTTTGGCTCGACCGACTTCATTGATGAAACAAACTTACTCGGCCGGCCATCCTTGACTTGACAAAACGCAAAACAAACAAAAAAGCAAACACTTGTCTCTCACTGACTGCCTCATCGTCCTCCTCCTCTCAAAATGGTCTTTTCATTTTTCACTTCTCCTATCGTAGTTGGTGGGGGGGGGAGATTACTGGAATTGCAAATTTTGAACTCAGACGACCGAATGTACTATCAAATGACTGCTGACGATCTCTTGATTATTATTTTACACATCAACATCTAATTACTGCTTGCTATATTCTGCTTTTTTACCTCAGATACGTGTTTTTGGTCTCGAAACAAACCCGGCAAAACTACGCACCCATTCTGTAGATTTTTAATAAATATGACCGATTGCGCTATCAAATAACTGCTTTTCACTTCTGAATTATTGTTTTACACATTAGCAGACCAGCTTACCAGCACATCCACAACCAAATACGCACTCTCGCCATGTCGCCTTACTTCGTCAATTTGGCGGCCCTGGAGTTGCACTTAGAAAACTTGCTATAAAAGTGATACGCATAGAACGTACATTCGTTCCCAAGGCCGGGTCGGTAGACATCACCCTAGCTACAAAATAAACGCAGTTAGTAAGATTGCGATCGAAACCCCAGGACGGTGGCCCTTTTTAAACCATGATCACGACTATAAAAAAACAGAAGAAAGAAGTTTCCTAGCTCATCTTTTGAAAGATAGCTACCAATTTTACAGTATGAGTAGGTCTACTTTCGTGAACAATTCGGTGCATTTACCTTAAGAGATCCTTGAACAACAAATTTAAACAATGGAAAAAAAATGTGCCATCGCCACCTGCACTTACTAAAACAATCGTAGCATTGGAATGCGCTGACAGCTATGTCTGCCCAAGAGCATATGACTAGATATGACGATTTGCTATCGATTAAGAACAAATATAACAATCTTTGTTCTAGCCCCAGGGCGGTGGTGCTTTTAAAACAAAAAATCGCTAAAAGTTATCTACGCTTCAAACACTAATCGACGCAAGTAGTGATCTCCTCAAATTACACTAACGTCTGAATGGCGTGCATTAGTGTTTGTGTAGCTTTATCAATTTAGGTATGGCCAATGGTTTTCAAACATTCAAGCTACAACAAAAAAAGTTGTCCTAAAAGCGCCGATAATATGACCGGATGCGATAATTTACGCAAAAAACCGCACTTGATTCCATGAAAAATTAGAAAAATGCTATCTAAAAACATCGGTCTGCGAAGAACTTTTGTATGGCCCACTTGGTACCATTTTTACTTATGAGCAACAGATTTGAATAACTCGCACTACAATCAAAAATTTATGCTAAAACTGCAATAGCATGACGGGATGCGATTATTTACGCAAAAAACCGCACTTAATTTCATGAAGAATTGGAGAAATGCTGGTTCAAAACAACCGCTTCGGTCAAATCGCGTAAATTAGTGTTTATAACTTGGTCGCCGTCCCAGCGGCGGCTGATTTTGTATGGCGCGAGTTACGAAGGTGCAACCAACTTGATTGTTTAAAATCTACTAAAGTCCATTTCAAAATTCAGTGCACTCGGCGTTTTTTGCGAATAACTTCTTATCGGCGCGTCGGAGCGCTTTGGGTCTCATGACCAAAGTTGTAGACAAGGTCGAGCTCTGTACTGTGGTGCAACCTAATCTGCGCAACGTTCCCTTGTAACGCAAATTTGCGCAAGGGAAAAATCGTCTTTTTCTATAGTTGAGCTGAATGCGATTTTTTAGTGATTCAGGATCTACAGATCACGGGGATTTCAAAAATGCATTCATATTGCTTCTAGCTGATACGGTTCCAGAGATATACACCGTCAAAGTTGGCCGAAAATGCCAGAAATGGCCATTTTTGGCGATTTTCAGATTTCTGGGGGGATTGAAATAACTCTCGACAAACTTAGCCGATTCGGCTGAAATTCACATATATGGTGTCTACTGGGAATTTACTACTAGAGAATTTCTGGTACAGACCTATACATATACCTTCACTAGGTGAATGAACAATGACAATTTCTTAACAAGTTGAACTAACTTTTGTAAGACACTCGATAAGGCAGCTACTTTTGAGACCCTTTACGCAAAAAAATGCTAGCTGTTGGCGGAATGCATAACAACATTTCGTAATGAAAGATCAAATGCGTATGCGTGTACGCTTTCTGAAATGCAATGCGTGTTTTGCGTAATGCGTATACGCATGCAACAGTATTTGGGAGTGCAATCCCAGATGGTCTGGCCCTTCCACAGTCGAGGGAAAGACCCTTAAGACGCCCTTTTGGTACATGTATTACAGCAGAGAAAATTTCGATCAGTCATTTGGTGACAAACCTAAGAAACAAAATCATCCCTCAGCACAAACAAAGAAAATAAACTAATCTACTAAACATATTGTAGAATTGAAGAATCTAGAAATTTGACGATTTTGATGGAGAAACTAAAGAAAATTGATCTTTCTGGCTTCCTCTTGTTTCTGTAAAGGGTTTCTTCTTGTTGCCTACTACTAACACTCTTTCTGCATGACTTGTCAGTCAGTATAACTAGTTTAGATGTTATGGCGGACTAATGTAGTACGTACGTACGTAAGTGTATTTAATTTTGATTTACGCTGTATGCTAATTTAAGTGACAGTCCGTGTCAATTGGCCATTTCTATCTTCTCGCTTTACGATACACTCGTACTTGTGCTGTTGCTAAACCTAAAGGTGTTCTGACATAAACTGCCGTTTGTAAGAAGTCAGTTCACTTACTATGTCGTGTGTTGGGCGACAAAAATGAAGTTCAAGTTCGAAACATGAGAATCCAAACATAACATGATTCACCAGACAACTAGTGGGGCATCACTGAAACTGGAACAACTGCAGAACAGTTTGTATTTAGGCGAAAATTTTTGTTTACATTTCATTTCTTGTTTTGTACGTGAGTGTTGGCTGGTGTGTAGCGTCAAATGATGCAGGTGTGGGTTGTGTTGTGTTGTGCTAACCTACCTTCTACTTTTGAGGGCCCGTTTCTCAGTCTGCTGTGTGTGATTGTGGTCTCAAGTTCCCCACCCAACCGCCATCAACCAACCATGACTGACTGCCGACTCCTGTGTCATCGATGTTTCGCGGAATGTCAGGACGTCTGTCAAGCCAGTTGCCTTTCGAAAGGTCAGTTAACTATAGTCTAATAATGCAGTAATGAACATTTTCAGCAATAAACAACACATTCAGCTGCAGTCAGGTCTGTCCCAACAACCGTTCCAAGCGTACGTTCAGCCCAAATATGGCAGAACGCGGCACAGAACAGTTGAATATATTCAGCCGAATCACAGGATGGTTCAGTGGCTTGGCCGAGAAATTCAAGACAAACTGGATCGGTAGAAAACTGTTCAGAACGAGCGGCAAGGAACTGGTGATTGAGCGCAACCCAGCCCGCTCTGCTGTCTCCAAATATCACCCTGCTCTGTCGGAATCAGAAGGAAAAGTGAGCAAAATCAGCCAGATGGAGCTTGAAGGAGTGCCTAAACAGGAACTGGCTCGTGACGCCGAAAGAAATCTCAAAGAAGCCCCAGCGAAAACACGGCAGCTTGAAGATCAGTTGGTAGTGGCGCCCCAAAGATTGAAGGCGATCGGAGCAAAGGCGGAGGCAGTTGAGGAAGTAGCCAAGTTGCCTAAAAACACCTTGAAAGAAGTGCAAGCCAACATAAACCAAAAGAGAAAGATCGAGGATCAAATCAAAAGTTTAAAGATGGCAAAATTAAAAGCTGTACGCTCTCGTGAACCAATCGAAAAATTGACGCAACAAATAATTAGTCTCAGATCCCCCGAGTCTCATCTAACCGCTAAGATCACTTCAGCCCTGAGTGGGACCAGCCCTAAGTGGCATTATGTTGTTGAAAGGATGAGCTTGCTGGATCGGCTGTCCGAAAAAGTGATGGAAGCTGGAAAGAAGTTTGAGCAAGCCAAGAAGTTCGTCGAAGACACAGCGAAGGCCATGGAAAGAACGAGTGGTAGAAAACGACTCCAAATGGAAGAGAGACTGAAGAAATTTAAGAAGTGGATGACACAGAGTGAGCAGATTTACGTCAGACATAAGGCCGATATTCAACAACTAGAGGCCGAATTGGAGCCAGTGCTGAAACGAATCGCTGAGCCCTAGAATCTTTCACTTGCTTGTTTTAGTAGTGGTTGCTAACCTTTTTGTTGTTTGCATACAAGTCAAAATGCTACATTACTTACTGCATTTCCCAAAATAAACACTTTGTTTCCTGATACTGTTCAGAACATCACATATGCATTTACATACAGTACAAACTAGAGTGTGAACAATACCTGAAAAACAATACTCAATACCTGAGACCCCCAATACCCAATACCCGGGTTAGGTGTAGCTGGGGGGAATCAGAGAAGGTCAGAAATTGACTATATAAAATTAATTATCTTTCTTGTGACTGTACGACTCTGGAACGTGACGTGAACAATGACAATTTCGTAACAAGTTGAACTAATTTTTGAAAGACACTCGACAAGGCAGCTATTTTTCAGACCCTTACGCAAAAAATATGCAAGCTGTTTGCAGAAAGCGTAAGAACATTTCGAAATAAAAGATCAAAATTTGATTGATTGATCATCAAATGCGTATGCGCATACGCATTCGCAAAATGCAATGCGTATTTTGCGTAATGCGTATACGCAGGCAACAGTATTTGGGGGGTGCAATCCCAGCCAGATGGTCTGGCCCTTCCGTGGTCGATGGAAAGACCTCTCAGACACCCTTGGTACATGCATTACATCAGAGAAAATCTCAATCAGTCACTGGGTGACAAACCTAAGAAACAAAATCAATCCCTCAGCAGAAAAAAACGAAAATAAACTAATCTACTAAACATATTGTAGAATTGAAGAATCTAGAAATTTGATTATTTTTACAGAGAAACTTAAAAAATTGATCTTTCTGGCCTCCTCTTGCTTCAGTAAAGGGTGCGCCCTTCTTCTTAGTCATTGTGCATCCTGTTGCCCACTAGTGTTTCCGATCAAATTAAAATTAAATTGTTTTAGCCAAAATCACCAAGTAATTAGCAATTTAATAACAAATTAGATTTCTCGCGATGACTGTGAAATAAATTAAAATCATATTAAATTTCGTAAAATTGAGCTAGAAATTTGATGTAAATTTGATAATTTATCAAATGAATTTGATATAAATTTGCTTCGTTTGGCAGCTTCACTCACAAAGTCTGGCTACAAAACAAGAAGTTAAATCGAAAGATGACCTTTTTCACCCCTATAGCAAATAGATAAACTCATTAAATGTTAATTTGTAGACCATTTGTCGCCATCTGAAGAAAGGTCAACTCATTTTGGACTGACACGACTCAGGTTTTGAGCTGTTTCCTCAGGAATTGAGTATTGATTTTAGCAAATTTAAACTTAATTCATATCAAATAACAAATTTATAACAAATTAAATTTCAGAATTTGGGTACCAAGCAAATTAATAGCAAGTTAATTTCGTCAGAAGGCTGAGCAAGCAATTTAAGAGTCAGTGTCTGATTCGATCGAGTCTTGGTATTAAGTCCCAAAATTGAAAGTTTGGCGTAGAGGGCTGTAAGTTGGCACACTAATACTACTTGATGAGTTATTCAACTGCTGCTGAGGAATTCCCAATTCGACGCTCCACGCTCGAGATATAAGCCCGCGAAAATCGGCTTGCTTAACTATGGGACGAAAATTTCCAACTTGAATTTCTTTCTTACTGACAAGGGTTGGGACTTAAAAATCGGGGCTTTTAGGTACACGTAACTTTTCGAGTAGATTAAGAATCTTTAGTCCAAAATCGTTTTCGATGAAAAAAATTTTTTCGCCCCCCTTGGGAGCCCCCCAGCTCGACTGGAACCCCCTAGATGCATTTTTTTTATTTTAGAATTTCGTAGCGCTATTCAAGAGCTACCTTTTGGTATAAATAAAATATTCAAGATTTGAGAGGTAGGTTTTTGAGAAAATTCACTTTGAATGTCCAAAACCTGGAAAAATCGCCAACTTTCAGTGTGCTCAAAAATGTCGCAAACGATTCCTAGCCTTTAAATCGTATCTGAGACCTAAAAATTGGGGCTTTTAGCTAACTTTTCGAGTAGATTAAGAATTTTCAGTCCAAAATTGTCTTCTATGGAAAAAATTTTTTGGCCCCCCTTGGGAGCCCCCCAGCTCGACTGGAACCCCCTAGACGCATTTTTTTATTTTAGAATTTCGTAGCGCTATTCAAGAGCTACCTTTTGGTATAAAATATTCAAGATTTGAGAGGTAGGTTTTCGAGAAAATTGACTTTGAATGAACAAAATCGCCAGACAGTAGAAACAAAAAAGCACGTTTTTGTACATTCAAAGCGAATTTTCTCAAAAACCTACCTCTCAAATCTTAAATATTTTATACCAAAATGTAGGTCTTGAATAGCGCTACGAAATTCTAAAATAAAAAATATGTCTATGGGGGGTTCCAGTCGAGCTGGGGGGCTCCAAATGGGGGCGAAAAAATTTTTTTCCATAGAAAACAATTTTGGACTGAAAATTCTTAATCTACTCGAATCGTTAGCTAAAAGCCCCAATTTTCAGGTCTCAGTTACGATTTAAAGGCTAGGAATCGTTTGCGACATTTCCGAGCAGACTGAAAGTTGGCGATTTTTCCAGGTTTTGGACATTCAAAGTGAATTTTCTCAAAAATCTACCTCTCAAATCTTGAATATTTTATACAAAAATGTAGGTCTTGAATAGCGCTAAGAAATTCTAAAATAAAAAATGCATCTAGGGCGGTTTCAGTCGAGCTGGGAGGCTCCAAAGGGGGGCGAAAAAAATTTTTTAATCGAAAACAATTTTGGACTAAAGATTCTTAATCTACTCGAAAAGTTACCTAAAAGCCCCAATTTTTATGTCCCAACCCTTGTCAGTAAGAAAGAAATTCAAGTTGGAAATTTTCGTCCCATAGCAAGCCGATTTTCGCGGGCTTATATCTCGAGCGTGGAGCGTCGAATTGGGAATTCCTCAGCAGCAGTTGAATAACTCATCAAGTAGTATTAGTGTGCCAACTTACAGCCCTCTACTCTAAACATTCAATTTTGGGTCTGCATAGGGCAAAGGGCCAAGACTCGATCGATTCACACATTGACTCTTAATAGCTATTTAATTTCAAAATAAATTTACTCGGAACGGAAACCCTATTGCCCACTAACACTCTTTCTGCGTGATTTCGTTACAAATATGTCGTGTCTTGGGCGACAAAAATAAAGTTCAAGTTCAAAACATGAGAATTCAAACATAACATTCACATAATTCACCAGACAACTCGGGCGTCACTGAGACTGGAACAACTACAGAACAGTACGTTGGCATGCCAGATTATTATTATTATACAGTTTTGTATTTAGGAGAAAAGTTTTGTATACAGTTCATTTCTAGTTTTGTACGTGAGTGTTGGCTGGTGTGTAGCGTCAAATGATGCAGGTGTGTGTTGTGTTGTGTTGTGCTAACTCTACCTTCTACTTTTGAGGGCCCGATTCTCAGTCTGCTGTGTGTGATTGTGGTCTCAAGTTCCCCACTCAACCGCCATCAACCAACCTTACCTGACTGCCGACTCCTGTGCCATCGATGTATGACGGAATGTCAGGACGTCTGTCAAGCCAGTTGCCTTTCGAAAGGTCAGTTAACTATAGTCTAATAATCCAGTAACGAATATTTTTAGCAATAAACAACACGTTCAGCTGCAGTCAGGTCTGTCCCAACAACCGTTCCAAGCGTGTGGTCAGCCCAAATATCGCAGAACATGGCACAGAACAGTTGAATGTATTCAGCCGAATCGTAGGATGGTTCAGAAGTTTGGCCGAGAAATTCAAGACAAGCTGGATCGGTAGAAATTTATTCAGAACGAGCACCAAACCACTGGCGGAGGCAGTACCCGAGTCACAACTGGCCAAGCTGGGAGATGTGCTGGAGAGATTCGAGGGCACCGCCAAGACAGAGCTCAAAATCGCCAGGAAAGGAGTAAAGCGCGCTGAAGGTCTGGCAGAGTTGAAGAATGAGCAACATCTAACCCAGAAACTACAAGAAGCGCGGGCAAAGTCACAGCAAGCAGTAACAAAAGCAGAGAAAGCGGCGGTCGATCTGAAAGAAGAATTGGCTCAGCTGGAAAAGTCGCCTGAGTTGAAACGTCTGGCTCCAGTGATGTCCAAGTACCAGTTGGAAGTGCTGCCTCGAGTGGAAAAAGCCAAGAAAGAGTTCGAAGAATCTGGGAAACGTGTGAGCGAATTGTTTGACCAGTTGAAGCAGTACAAGTCGAAAGGGACAGATGTGCCAAATGAGCTAACGAAGAAGTACACAGCTGCTCTAAAGGAGTCCAAGACAAAAGAAGCAAATCTGAATAAGGCCTGGTTGCACAAGGATCAGTTTGACAAGCAGTTGGCGCCAGTATTTGTTGAAATTCATCATATCACTTCGAACAAATTGACATTTGAAGTGGAGTCCATACCCAATGATGTGTTGTTAAAGCTGAGCACAAAAATGGATGAGCACTTGGTAGCCGAAAAAGAAGTCGCCGCCTTGATGCATCGAGCTGAGGAAGCTGCATTAACCGAGCAAGATAGAAGAGCACTTGAAGCGGCCCTGAAGAAAACAGAAGAGCTGGAAAAGGAGCTAGCAGTGATTGAGCGCAACCCAGCCATTGGCGAATCCGGCTCTGCCTTCTCCAAATATCGTCTTGCGCTGTCGGATCTTGCGGAAGCAGAAGGAAAGGTGGCCGGAATCAGACAGATGGAGGTTGCAGGAATGCCCAAACAAGAAGTGGCTCGTAATGCCAAAGTTGCTGAACGAAATCTGAAAGAAGCCCAGGAGAAGACACTGCAGTTTGAACGTCAGTTATCTCAGGCTCGCAACAGATTGAACTACATTAGATTTAGGGCCGAGGCGGTTGAGGAAGTGGCCAAGTTGCCTAGCACCACCTTGAAAGAGGTACAAGCCAACATAGTCCAACACCGAAAGGTCATTGATCAAATCGAAAGTTTGAACACAGCATTGGGTGAGGCTCCATTGGGCGAACCATTCAAAAGAATCGAGGAACAAATTAAAAGAGCTGAAATCCACCGCGATGATCTAGAGAGTAAGATCGAGGCAGTCATCAGACCTGAGGTTGACGTCGTCATTGGCATGATTAGGGAGCTCGATCTGTTGTCTGAAAATGTGATGAAAGCGGGAAGTGAGTTAAAGCAAGCCAAGAATTCTGTCAAAGACACAGCGAAGGCCATGGAAAGAAGCAGCGGTAAAGAACGACTCGAAATCGAACAGAAACTGAAGGACGCAACAGAGCAGTTGACACACAAGAAGAAGATTTTCCTTTCACATAAGGCCCGGGCTCAAGAGCTAGAAGTCGAATTGGAGCCGGTGCTGAAACGAATCGCTGAGCCCTAGAGTGTTTCACTAGCTTGTTTTCGTAGTTGTTACTAACTTTTTTGTTGTTTACATGCAAGTCAAAATGCTAGATTACTTACTGCATTTCCAAAAATAAACTTCTTTTCTGATACTGTTTACATATACATATTTGCTGCTGGCCACAACCTAACCACAACACACTCGTGTTCGGCTATTCTAAAAAGGGATGCAATCTCTTTGTGTTTTTTACGTTCTCTGACAGATATCCATTTAAAAACTCGCTATCTCTATACCAGAAGAAACAGATTGTTAAATGGAGAACAAAGCTGGATGGAGTTTGTATGAGAAACTGATCAACTTTGTAGCACTGTAGTAAAACATTTTTTCGAAAAAATTTAAGCCAACAAATTTCAACTGACACTTTGTCCGCGTCGCTATTAGTGCTGTTTGAGCTTGTTATATTGTGAGTCAGAGTTCACAATTTTATCACGTTTGATGCTGCGGTTGCGGAGCTGTTGTGTTAGGATTAGGTCAAATCAGGAGAAAAACAACAAAAAAGAGACAGTGGAAGAACATTTTACATACTGTATGTTTGGCCTATCGATCAAACTGAAATCGTGGCAAGTTTCTGCAGCGGCTGCACCAATTTGAAATTGTGAAAGCTTCGCATCCGTTCTCTGACTGTTGCAGACACTTTTGACGGCCTCATCGACAACATGATTCGTGACTGTTTAGTAGCAGCGTAGATATATGTATATGATAGATAGATGGGCCGGAAAAAAGGGGGTGCGTTTTCTGGCAGGCGGTAGAATGGATATGAAGACACCTCTGAAAATGGTTACAATTTGGCTGGCTGGCTGACGGCCGAAGGGCTATGGGCTGGCCATCAAGTGTCCATACATTGGCCGGAAAAACTGCAGGGCTTTTTGGTGAAATTCGCTTTGCTAAAATTTCGGAGGGGTATGGGTTGTTTGGGGTATGACCATTCGCGTATGGGCAGTTGAGGGGTCAGGGTGGTTTGGGGGAGCGCCTACCGACGAGGGGTCTATGGTCGGCGTGGGGGTTAAGCCCCTAACTCCCCCGCCAATGTGTGCAATTGTTGACTAAAAAGTGTGCTGTTTAGGGGAGGGGGTGTTTTGGCCTCTCATGTGTTCAAAAAATTTTTTTGCAAACATGGAAGCTGGCAAGCACAAATAAAAAACCGCAGGCACTATAAAGAGGCAAAGTACAGCTGGGGAGCAAGCGTGGGCGGCAAACAGCTGGGGAGCAAAGAAAAGAAAATATAGAGGCGGTGCCTAAACTTATGCCAGAGCACGCGCGCCTTTGTGCTCCGAAAAAGCACCTCGGCCGGCAAGGTGCATTTCATAATTACTTGTAAGACGGAAAGCCGCAGGCGCATTACCCCGGGTACTATAAATAGGGGGTACTATAAACAGCACTATACGGTAATTACAAAAATGATTGGTATTGTGACTGGGCAAGATCTGACCCAGAACCAAATGTTTGAGTTAAGGCAAAAAATATCGACGGGACAATTGCTAGTGTCTGTACCGTACTGTAACTCATACGTATTTTTATAACAAACGAAAAATATCGATCTTCAAATGAGTTGGCGGGCTGTCAAAGTATGATGACGTCACATGACGTATAGACCAATGAGAGTAGGCAGTCTCAAGACTCATTAATGCGGCGGGGCGGCCAACCTTCAGATTGTTAGTTTTATCGGTGTTGGTTGTGACTGTGTGAGCTTTTTTGGCCATTAGGCCGGCCGGCCAGTCAAATCCCTGCAGGGTGTATTTGGCCATCCGTATTGATTTGCTAATCGAAAGACATTAGCGTTTAGAATTGAGTGTGGTTGCAAAGTGAAGAATGGAGCTGCCTCCGTTGAACAAAGGGAAAGAACTGTTAGTGCGACTGAGACTACAGCACAAACTGATTTTGGAGAGCGCTACCACACCAATCAGACGACACCTGGACGGGCCAACAATAAGCAGTGCGCTTTTCTGTTTTCTTTTTATGAGTCGGTGTTTCTAGGAATCGACTTTTGCTCCTTAACCTCCGGACTAAATCTCAACTTTTTCTCTCCCATTTGGCTAAAATTTCGCATTTTAGTTTAACTTGTTTGTTGTAACATTTTGTCCTTTCGGACTAGGAGTAGCCAACTGCTATAGAGCAGAAAGAGACACAAGGTCCGGCAGCCTCCTTAACAACAACCCTCCACATTGCTGTCGGTGTATGCAAGACAGCTAAGGTTTGGTCCCCATATATCTACTTGCCAGTGCTGACTTTCGATGGCCTGGGTTGGGCTTTGTGTCGACTACTTCCCATCGCCTCGACAGGTTTCCATCCCACAAACACACCGCTTCCACGGGTGCCGGGGCCGCCGTGACACACGGGATAGCGTAAACTACCCATGGCCAAGACGCGACTTAACCTAAAAAGACGTTTTATTACTTACATTCCCGGCCATTTTTGAGAGGGTCAATTTGTATACCCTCTCACAGGAGTCTTGTCTAACAGGAACTACAGGAAGTCAATTTGTCGAACAGGAAAAGAGAAGAGCAAATTTGTTCGACTTGACACTCTACCGTACGTAAAGAGTTCAGTTGCGTTCTGTTTGTTCAGGCTCAACTCTACCTCTGAAGAAGAGAAGGAAAGACGGTTCCGAAGACTCCGAGGCTGCCACGATGGTCGGTCAACCAATAACTCCCCATTCCACCTCTGTCCCTGCCCACCGAAAGCTCCAGTCGAATAAGCTGCATACAGACGGACAAAAGAATGTTTCGAGTGAACCAAGTGCAAGAGACATTTCAAAAGTAAAGAAGAAATCACCTGTGTGCGTGGCTCCCGGCAAAAGCAGGAAAGGCGCCTTTTTCATATGATTTACTGTCTAGTATATGCTCTATTTCTTTATCCTATTAACCAACAAACTGTCTGTGTTCACCTAATAAAGGCTGATTGGAAAGGCAACTGCAACCCATTTCCAATTTTACGCAGAAAATTATTTATTTCATTTTCTACTTAAACTTCCAAATTTTTTACTTTGCAACCAGGAATCCCAACCGATTTGAATGAATCCTTTTATGAATGAAAAATTCATAAATTCTTGTAAGATTGGTAAAATTTTTGCTAATGTACTCTACTTAGTTCTTGACATAGTTGCCCTCAAATTCAGAACAGATTTTGACAAAGAACAAGAGCGATTCCGTTGTACTTTAAAATTCCTATTGTTGAAGGCTAAACGAAACTACAGCTGGTAGGTACCACCAAATTTCAGGTAAGTCCAGGTTCAGGTATCTCGAAAATCCAATTTCAGGTTCAGGTTCAGGTTCAGGTACATTTTTCAAAAGTACCCAGGTGTCAGGTTCAGGTTCAGGTACTTTCAAATAAAGACACAAATTTTCGGCAATGGTGATGTTGGTTGTTCTTGTGCATGTTTTCCTAATTTCCAAATTGTTGAGAAGCATTTTTTTTTTTTTATATTTTCCATTTTCGAACTTTCCAACTTCTTGGGGAGGCGATTTGTGCCCGCCCGCTTTTTGCGGTATGACGGACCGATTGCCATTGTAGTAGGAAACCTCCACGCACTCCATGCACGTTCATTTCAAACTCTAAGTTCTGGTACAGTCATGTCTCGTTAATTCGGACAAGTTGGGACAGGCCAATTTTGTCCGGATTAGCGAATTTCCGGATTAACGAATCAAAGCTAAAACACTGTTTTTCGGGTCAAAGGCCTAAATGACAGCTTTTTGTTAGTTGCATATTAGATTCTTCAGCTGTACCTCCTAATTAAAACCCAAACACTTATTTCAGCTGATTATAGCTCCTAAAATGGCAAAAATAATCACATTCTTACTCAACGAAAAGCATTATTCAATTGAAAATTCACACCGGAATTGAAAAATTGCGCATGGATTTCGTTCAAATTAACCAAATCCGGATTAACGAATCACTTTACTATACAAATATCGAAGTTGGGACCCCAAATCTTCTGTCCGGATTAACGAATCCGGATCCGGATTAACGAGTCATATAACATGGGGGAAAATTGGGACCTGGCCTAATCTTGTCCGGAAGGCGAATATCCGGATTAACGAGGTCCGGATTAATGAGACATGACTGTATTAAGTTAAGGCTCAGGCTTACATAAGTTCTACTAGCTGACGTTTAAGCTTACGTTCAACAAACAAACAAACTAAAGCTTAGGCTTAGGCATAGAGGAAGACAAGCTTTCATAAAGGCAATTTCCGGATGGGGGCTTTTCCCTATAATCGCCTTCATTTTTATTTAGTTACAGTACACGTACAGTGGGGTGCAAAAGTTTAAACGCACCTAGTCCTCTTCAAGAGAAACTGACTTTTCGCTGATTTGTTGCACGTAATCGGTAAGTGTTATACACCGTTACATAGCTTGAGATCTTCCCAAAAAGGTGGTGCAGACTGCGCTGCAATGGGTTGCGTTATGGTGAAGTTACATCCGGTCTAAGTCAATCTGTCAGAAAAAGGGTTAGCAAAAGTTTAAACGCACTTTCAAAATTCTACAAAATCTGACTAAACTTCTTTCAAACAACGATTGTAAGAATACCTAAATACTAATTAATGAACAACAGGACAACTTTGATGCTTTGGAATAATTCAGTCGTACTGTAACGCAATTAATCGTAACACATCTCATCATGGTGAAATTGGTCTGGTCTGTGTACAAAGTCTACAATTTGAATGGTTTTGATGTCTCTCAAACTGCTTATGGATGTGTAAGAGACTGAGACTGCTAATCAGGCTAAGCAAACTGTGTTTATGATAACAGAACCACGAAAACCGAACATTTTTTATTCAGATTAAGGTTGACAGATCATTACTCTTCCACATCTGTCACACTGAGGTTTAGTATTCTGGTCTTCTCAGTGTTTGTAATCGACTGCAACCAACAAACATGGGTTAACTCATATGGTTTTTACATTTACTATTGTTTCTCTTATGCAAAAATACCAGAACATGCCATTTAGGCACCTTGCTCAGTTAACAGCTCTATAACCAGCATACTGAATATTGATCCACAATAATCAACTGACGGCAACTGTGAGGGTAGTTTGACCGAGAGACATCATCCCTGCTTCCAAAAACTTGCGTTTTTAACTGATATGCATTGTGTGATCCCATGGATATGGAATTCCATCATCTGTTCATTCTAAGATGACCTATGGCTGCTTCAGTGAATTCTTCTGCCATTGGTGTACACTGAATCTTGACTCACTCATGTTTGACTATGATACTAAAGGTCCCAATTTTACTGTGTTCAGCTTCTCTGGCTTCTTGGGGCTTCTTCTGTCTTTGCTCATGCTATTTTTCTTAAAACCAGGCAGCTGAGTCAGATATGCACCTCATAAACTATAACAATGTAGCCATTACCTAGCAGATTCACTATAATTATCTGGTTTGGGCCCATAATTACCTACGTTTATGACTTTTAACTTCTAAAAAGCTTGAAATTCATGCATGCCAGACTTTCTGACATACACCAGATGTTAGTAAGTTTGATCTGTCAAGGTGCTACTGGCACTCTGATGCTAGAGATCGCGTTGATACAAGGCACCATAGCAGGTTCAATCTTCTGCGTGCCAATTGGACAATGAGCGCAACAGGGCTAACTGAATCATGGCAAAGCATCAAACTTGTCTTGTTATTTATTATTTACTATTTAGGTGTTCGTACAACTTTTATTTGAAAGATCTGAGTCGGTTTTTATGGGATTTTTAAAGTGCGTTTAAACTTTTGCTAACCCATTTTCTGACAGTCCGGCTTAGACTAGCTATAAGTTTACTATAAAGCAACGCATTGCAGTGCAGTCTGCGCCAACCTCTTCGCAACATCTCAAGCTTTGCAACGGTGTATAACACTTGCCAATTACCTTCAACAAATAAGTGAAAAGTCACTTTTCCTTGTACCTGACTGGGTGCGTTTAAACTTTTGCACCCCACTGTAGGTGGAGATAATGTGCATTAGACGCTTCACGCACACCATTTTTTGGAACAAAACTGTAGAGCGTCAAGCAATATCTGATCTAACCAATTTCAAAAGTTGACAGTACGTGCTACTTGTACCGGGAAGTTTAAGACAAGAAAAACCTGAAAAGTAGGTACCGACCTAGTAGGTGTCAGGTAAGTACTTTTATTTTCAAGTAGGTTCAGGTTCAGGTTCAGGTTCACAATTTTCAGGTTAATACCCAGGTTTCAGGTTCAGGTTCAGGTATACCTACCAACTGTAAACGAAACTTTACAGGTGAAGTAAACAGAGCGTGTGTGTCACCACTAAAGCCTTCTTAGCCCTCAGCAGTAGTAGAATCCATTTTTAATGAAGTGCATCAGAATAATATGAATCCCTTTTGCTCATTTCCACTGCTCACTGTTTTGACTTTGTTGGCGAATATCTCAGGAACCAATCAGAGTACATCAGTAAAGATTTCAGCAATCTTTTAAGAATTTATTTCTCTTTCATTTAAATAAGGATACATTCAAATTGGTTTAGGTATGCGGTTGCTACAGGAAAATTCTTCGGGGTTGTTTTTTTTGATGGACCCTATACATAGAACTAAATTGGTTCTATTCGCACCCTGCAATTTTGGGCTTTTTGCAGTTCTACAACTGACATTGTAGCGTTTGGTTTTAGCATATTTAATTTTACATGGTGCAAGCAAGAGTTTGTGTAAGCACGCAGGAGTAGTCTGATTGTTGTGCATCAGTTGCTTTCAAAATGTCAAGTGAAAAGATGATCATTCAATGAATATCACATACATCAATAATGAAGCAGAGTAGATTAATAAAGCTGAATGCCAATGAATGAAGGAGTAGTCAGACCGGAGCAGTCTGCATTCTTCCAGCTCTCGTCTCATTTCTTCCCGATTTAGCTGCTGTTCCACTTCGCTCTTGCCATGCAGAACAAAGTCTTCTTTGGAGTCAATCACCCACCAGAACTTTTCTAGTGGCAGTTGTTTATAGCGAGGCAGCAGTTGGCGGAATGCGCCCAGTGTGCAGAGTGTCACCCTGCAGTGGAGTAGTTGGACCTTTTCCAGTTGACAAGTGTCAGGCTGGCAGTCTGAGATGGTTTGCAGAAGCGTCTCTCCTGACAGCTCGTTCTGTGTATCCAAGTCACACCAGTAAAGTTCCAACCATCTGAGAGTTGTGTTGAGAGAAGGAGCGATCGTCTGTGCCAGCCGTTTCACATTGGCTGCAGCCTCTGCTCTCTTGAAAGAATGCGACAATTTCAGTCTCTCCAAGCGGTGCAAACTTGCCAGAGCTTTGCACAACAGATCAGTCTGCCATTTGGTGCCGTCTTCTCTACTGACATAACTGACCTCCAGTCGGCGCAGATTAGGCAATCGGTTCAGGAGCTCTAATTCAACCGCTGGAGTGGAGCCCAACGACAATGTAAAGGCCGTGACACGTTCGTATCTCTCTTTCAATCTGCCTTCCTCTAAGACACGGCACAAGAATAGCTCAATGCTGGTGACCGAGTCAAGCAGACAGTGTAAAATATTTCTGCTGGATGGGAACGTGAAGGCACTGAATTTCACTTTGGTTGGGTTGCTTGTTTGCAGCAATTGGTCGACTATGAATGCATCCAGAAAACTGTGACTGCATTCAAACTCGATTGAATCACATGCTTGGATTTTTTTCATTCCTTCAGTTACCTCCAGTTTCGGTAGCCAGGCAAAATGCTTAATTTTGATAGTGGCGTGGTTCTCATCGATTTCAACGTGTTCTGTTTGGCCAGCAACTAAGCAAGTGCAGTACTGCGGGCACATGGCGGCAAGGAAGTAAGAGAAGATGGTCCTTGGAGGGATCAGTGCTTTCAGTGTGTTCAGTCTCTGCCATCGGAATGGCCAGAATGACTCCTCAACCAGTCTGGCGCATTTGGCGGCTGTCCAGAACTCAGCAAAGACGTAATGGGCGAAGGAGAATGTTTCCTTCTCCTGTCCAGTGGCAGGGTCCAAGTGACACCTCCTGATCAGTAGTCCAAATTCAGCAGCTTTCACTTTCAGCTCACGGTCCATTTCTGACATACCAAGTTGGAACCACTGAAACCAGCTCGCAAGGCGAAGAAGATGCGGATTGGTCTCAGAATATTGGGCAAAGGCAACATCCTCTACAGCTTTTTTGAGAG
The DNA here is from genome assembly GCA_030248155.1 of Sabatieria punctata. Classification (NCBI taxonomy): domain Eukaryota; kingdom Metazoa; phylum Nematoda; class Chromadorea; order Araeolaimida; family Comesomatidae; genus Sabatieria; species Sabatieria punctata. The sequence goes on from JASANB010006288.1 coordinate 44,344, forward strand.
CTTCTGCCTTCTGTTCGTCCAGTCCTTTCTCGCGTACACAACGACTGAGTATGTGGCAAGTGAACTTCTCCATCAAAACGTAGAAGCAGTCCAGTTCTCGGAAGTGGTCATTGCCAGTCAAGTGCTTGGCTCGATACAACACACACACTATTGCCAGATAGAGAGGTGTGTGCCACATACTGCTGAACATGTCCAACAAGTCCTTCTCCTGCAGCAGTTCTGCGCACCCTTGGATGGTAAAAAATTCTCGGCGCTTCTCCGAGGTGGTGAGGCCAGTGATGGAGAGCCATCGGTTCTTCAATTTCAGTTGGTCGATGTGAGAGGGTCGAGTTGTGGTAATGACAGTGAGGTGAGGGTGTTGGGACGGCTGGCCGTTGATGATCTTGTTGATGGCATCGCAGGACCTGTCATACTCATCGAAGCCATCTAGGATGAGCAGACATTTTCCAGAACACTTCTCCATCGTCCTTGCCAGCCAACCACCAACACCTTCAATTTGGGTCTCAGCCGCTTCTGCCAAGGTCTTCAGTTTCTTGCCGTTCAGATGTCTCAGTGGAATGAGCATAACGACAGAGAACAGAGACTGCAGATACTGAGACTCTGGAGAGAACCGCGGATCGCCCTTTCCGACCGACCAGTCCAATGCCAGTTTGTTCACAAAGGTTGTCTTGCCCATTCCTGGATCGCCTTCGATCACGATTCTCTTGCCGAGTGTTTTCGACTCAAACAAGTCTTTGTAGCAGTTCACCACCAGACCAGTGGCTTTTCTCTGTCGTCTTCCGTTCACTTCAATCTCTTGCATAAGACCGGGTTTAATGTATGACTTGTGCATTTGAGTTTCGTCGAGAAGCTTCTCCCAAACACAGTCAATATTTTCGCAGCAAGTCTGGGTGTGATCTCTGATCTTGGTCATCTGGTCATCCGCTTCCTCGCTGCCTCAAAATACAATTTAATAAAAATATTTTCAGTTCGCAACAGTCTCTAACTTGCTAGACAGACTGCAGATACCGTTTAGTGGTACCTACTCTAAGATACTGTCAAACGGAGACAGATTTTACTCTGGAAGGAGAAGTGATCAATAAAAGACCACATTGATCAGGGATGGATATTTTTCGCTTGGTTTTTTTAAAGTTTTTTTCGGTTTTCTCCTAAAATCACGGAAAAATTCCAGCTCAAGCATCTTACCTGGCCTACCCGTGTCTCTTTATACTAGAAATACAACTGTTTTATAAATTTTACGTAAATAACGAAACTGGCATGAAACAGTGCCCCAAGAGCTCCGTATGCAAATTTTCTTACAGAAATTTGACTTTTTTGTCCTGTTATGCCAAATTTAGCCTTCTTTCTTGCTGTTTTTTCTGGCAGTTCTGTTGAGACACGCTATAAAACTCCATTACTTAACTCAAAAATGGCAAAAATAGCTATTTTTAGCTTGAATTTTTAGCGACCATGTTTTTTCCGACCGCTAGGAAAAAAGCCCATTTTCCATAGTAAAACTCCAAAACACCGCTCACGGAAATGAGCGTTTCTCAGGGGGCCCACTTAGCTGAGACACGTGCTATGCATGCAGCGTTCGAAAGCTCACAACGTGGGCTTTCAGAATCTGCAAAAAATTATTTTGGGCCAAAAATTCTTAATCTACCTAGGTACTCTAAAAGTTACCTAAAAGCCCAAATTTTCATGTCCCACCAACTCTCATTATAATGCCAGCAATCCTGAATAGAAGCATTATGTAGGGCAAAACTAGGAAATTCTGCATGGTTTTGTACATTCTAAGGCGCATTTCTCACGAATGTCGGGCCGTAGCCAAAGTAAATGCTTTATAGCACGCAGTAGCAAATCGATAACGCTACAAAATTATGAAATAAAAAACTGAGTAGGGGGTTCCAGTCGAGCTACTAGGGCTGGCCAAATGGGATCGAAAAACATTTTTTTGCTCAAATCATATTTTGGACCAAAATTTCTTAATCTACTCTAAAAGTAAGCTAAAAGTCCCAATTTTTAAGTCCCAACTATTATTAGTACGAAAAAATTGAGTTGAAAGTTTTGGTCCCATGGTTAAGCGAACCGATTTTTGAGGGGTTATATCTCGGGAATGGAGCGTCAAATCCATAAACCATTTGCAGGTTTAACATAACTATGAATGTCTATTTGTGCACCAACGCACAGCCCTCTACGCAAAAGTTCAATTTTAAACTCGGAATACCAAAATTAGATCGAATCCCAATAGAAAATTGCAGTTTGGAATGTTTTGTTGGAAAGACATGTTGCCTTGTCTCTTTTAGAGTTTCGTCGTTTTCTACGATCTGTTGAGTTTGCCGACTTTGTTGTTTTACTTGACATTCTGATGGTTTGATTTTAGTGTAATCTGTAATGCGGCTCAAGTGCGTTTCTAGTCAAAGGGCCTTTCCTGCAATAGCAGTTTTACCGTCCTGTTCGTATGAATAAACGTTTTCAATTCAATTCAATTCAATTCAATCAGAGACTGGCTCTTAAAACAGCTTAACTCCACTAATTTTTTAAAATATGCAAATCAGGAAACATGTTGTTGTAACTTTCTGTCCTTTCGGACCAGGAGTAGCCAACTGCTACAGAGCAGGAAGAGACAGAAGCCCCGGCAGCCTCCTTAACAACAACCCTCCCCTTTTGCTGTAGGTCGGTCGGTTGGTTGTAGTTTGGCCAAAACAAGCTTTTCTTTAAATCTGTTTTATGTTTAGGTTTGTTGCGTCATTAGAAATGTTTCTTTTTTACGTACTGTACTGTAGGTAGTTCTCGCACAAGTGATTTTGCAAGATTCTTCGGCGATTTTAGCTTTCCCGGAACGGGCCGGGCCGTCCAGGGCAAAATGCCGTCGGGCGGGCTCGAAATTTGATATTCCAGGCCGCGCCGTGAAAAGAGGCACCATGCACAGGGCTCTATTTCGACACCTTTAGTAAAGAATTTTTTCTTTTCTCATATTTTTGACAGATTCTTTCTTTTTACCTCCACCTAAAAAGGTGTACCTATGTACCTACACTAAACATACCTTACTTGGATACCTTTACTGTTTTCAATACATGTAGTTCATAATAAATGTCTCGATGGCTTTTTCACTGAATTGTGATAAATTAGTAGATTTTCGAATTTGTTTCTTTGGTTTTCTTAAAAATAACGAAAAATCTTCTGAAAACAAACTGTTTCTAAATACGGGAAAATCTAGAAGAATTTAGAAGAATAACTAGAAGAATCTAAGAACTATTGTCCCAAAATTTGCCCTTTTTAATGTAGGAATTTTTGTAAATTCGGGGGGGGGGGTGTTGGAAAAAAGTGACGTAATATTTTCGCTTTAAGAGGGGGTTGGGAAATCATGACAACGGATGACAAGGGAGAAGAGGGGTCGAAAAATGGCCAAAAATCTACGACGTCATTTTAGCACGATGCTGAAAAGTGATAAAATCGTGATCAATCGATATTTCGCGATCGATTATTTTTGAAAGAGCAAAAAACGCCATTAATTTTATTGCAGTTTCGGAAAGCGGCAGATGTGAGCTTTCGAACGCTACATTTGCGTGAGGTGTGTTTTCGAGTTTTACTATGCAAAATGAGCACCGGTGTTGGGCGGAACTGTTTTAGGCTTTTACTTTACTTTTGGGGTCATAGGGATGTTCAACGCACACCATGCCGGCCGACCCGCACTAAACATGTCAGCCTGATTTCGGTTGGCAATGACAAATAAAACCTAGCGCTGCATAAAAAATGTGCAAGAGCAACTTACTGGACACGCTGGAGAAGAGTTGTTCCAGTTGATCAGCCATCCTGCTAGTACCAGGATAGTCCCGAACTGCTTCAACCAGTTGCTGCAGACTATCCAGTTTGGCCAGCAAAATTGCTATCAGAGTCACCATTTTCAGTGAACCCGTCGCCTATAATGTACAAAGTATGCTACCATATACGCTACCATCACAATATATGTTACCACCACAGTCGCCAAACGCGGGGGTACCGGAGAGTGCTGCATAGGGTACCCCTCCAGATAGCGTACCCGGGGTACACTAACTGGCACTTAGTGCCGGATTGTGTACCCGGGGTACACTATTTGGAGACAGATTTTATGTCATGAGTGTCCGAAATTTCCAACATTTCGGTAGCTTTAAAGGAAGTCTACGTATATTTTTGCTCATTTTCAATCGTTTTTACTGACGCAAAACTCACAAAGATGAAAAATTTGACCAAACACTCTCATTTACATGGCAGAACCAGTAATCTGGATTGGGAAATTGCATTTTTGCTTAGAAATCGTGAAAACAAGCAGTTTAACATGATTTGGCTGAGTGCCAGTTAGTGTACCGGTACACTAACAGGATCTGATTTTTGTTGCGGAAAATGCTAAGTGCTGGTTAGTGTACCCGGGTACCCAATGCAGCACTCTCCGGTACCAAATATGGTACCACTACCTTTATATGTACGGTGTCGGTACTATAAACGGCGTTAGTGCCTGACTGTTAATTAACCTCGCTACCTATCGACGCCGAATTAGCGGTTAGAATTTCAACTTTGGAACTTTTGCGAATCTGGAAACGCTAACAGCACATACTATGCAAGTTGAGACAGATAGGCAGCGGTTAGAGTTTGGAATTAAGTCGGTCTGTCGGTAGGAGTTTAGAGATAGGCTCACCGCAGTGTTAAGGAGGTCCACATCATCCATCACTATTATCTTGGCGGTCAAGAGAGCTGTCAGAATTTCGTGGAGAACAGCTACCAGCCCAATCAAATACACCCGCACCCTCCGGCTGTCCAAGATACTCTTTTCGTTCTCACTCAGAGCCATTAGAAACTTACTCACCCACCATCTAAGCACAAAACCACTCTACTGTGGTGCGAGAGAGTAAAGAAGGGCTATCAGTCTGATAACACTTAACCGCAGTACAGCAGATTATAGTGGCGTCTGAAATGCGTTCGTCAAATGGTGCTTGTAAAGCTGGCTCATTCTATTGAACATCTCAGAAGTAAAGAAGAGAAAGTCTGAGAGTTATGAACACTCAGGGCAGATAGAAATACTGACACGATCACCAGTCAACCAAAAATCACCCCTCCATTCCACTTCTGCTTTCGGTAAGGCAATTTAGCAAAATTTGCGTTCAAAAACGCGTTTAGAACACTTTCCAGGATTAAAATTACAAGTTTTAATAGTTTAAATTGGCCTGGTTGGGCTTCTGCCCGAGCAGGGCGAGAAAATTTAGCTTCAAAAACGTATTTAGAAGGCATTCTCAGCACAAAACAGACAGTTTTGGTGCATAATTGATTAGTTTCGCTTATTTCCGACAGACTTTCTCTTCCTACCTCCACCGCAAAGGGGATGTACCTGGATGCGCCACTGGAGGGAGAGACCGATCAGCCAATAGCAGAACCACCTTTCAGGGTCGACAGACACCTGTGTCAATACATCTTTATTAGATCGAACAAAAGTTTTACTTTATACATACGTATTCAATGTACAAAAGGTAAGAGTGTTCAGCTACAGACTCTGTCTGGGTTTCTTTGACGCCGGCCAATCTTGTCCTCGTTGATCGGAACCTAAAATTAGTAAGTCTATAAGTAGCACATAAACTGAGGACTGCTTGTTTGTTTATGAGTTCCACTGTCCTTTCGGACAGCTCAGGACACCCCTGGCTCTTTTCAGAGCCCTTCAATGGGGTAGCCCTGTCTATAAACAACCCTCCCCTTGCTGCCATTAGGTGCTTAGGCAGCGCCGGTTCGGTTCCCATTTATCTACTGGCCATCACCGGCTTTCGGTGGTCTGGGTTGGGCTTTACGTCCACTACTTCCAGTCGCTTCGACCGGTTTCCAACCACAAACAACCGGTCTCACGGATGCCGGGGCCGCCGTGACACACGGGATAGCGCAAACTACTCGTGGCCAAGACGCCACTGGACTGCGGTTAGCACAGATAGAAAGCCAACACCCAGTCACCTATGGAGACGGTTGAGCAAAGTACAAGTAGTACTAGCCGCTCCAACCGGTACTAGGATGGGGGCCGGTATAAAATACCGTACTATGGCTTTTTTCGATACCGTATGATAATTTACAGTCTGCTCCAAGAAGCGTGAAACTTGTTAGGTTGGAATGTGCAGAAATGGTGAAGATGTAGCAAATTCTATTGATTCTATTATTCTACAGTAGGTTTTAGAGTGAGTAGTACGTAGAAGGCAATCTCTGTTGCACAGCATAACTTTTGAGAGCCGGTGATGGCCAGTAGGTAAATGGCAACCGAACCAGCTACTAAGCACCTAATGGCAGCAAGAGGAGGTTGTCTGTGGACAGACTAGACTACCCTTTGAACGGCTCTGAAAAGAACTGAGCTGTTCGAAAGCACATCCAACTCAAACAACAAACAATGGGCGTCTCTACAAGTAATACGGCTAGGCTAAGGTTCGGCTTTAATTTCAGTTTTAGGCTTGTTTCGAAGACATAATACAGTCAGGCACTTAACGCCCTTTATGGTACCGACACCATATGGTACCCCACCTTCGCGTTGTTGCCAGTACCGGTACCATATATGGTACCACTCCGTTCAGATTTCGTACCATATAATCATACATGTACTAGGGGGGGGGGTTTGGGGGGGGGGGTTCACCCCCCTGCTGGAAAGGCCAAACCCCCCCCCTCACCCCCCCCACCCCCCCCCCCGAGACAGGTTAAGGGACCCCTCCCCCCGACCAAAAAATACAAGTCGTGGTAGTGGCTCCAGTGTTAACAAACTGGGTCAGAAATCACTAATTTTTAGCCTAAAATTCACTTGAAAAGCCTTTGGAAACCGAATTTGGCGTTTCCACTGCTGATATTGAAGAAAAATCGGTGTTTTTGGAAGCTCTTTTTGTCATTTTTTGCTTGTTTTTAGCTTTAAAACGCTATATGGCAGCTTAAAATAGCGATTTTTAGCGTCCTTTTTGAAAAAACGTGCTAAAAACGCATTTCTAGGCGTTTTGGAGCTTTTTGAAATTTGGGACCCCCCACCTGGGCGAAACCCCCCCCTCGACCCCCCACCTGAGGAAAACCCCCCCCCTACCCCCCTCCCCCCAGGTCGGCCCGGAGCTGTTACATGTATGCATATAATATATGGTGACGGTACCATATATGGTGCCGGTGCTACCATGGTACCCCTACCCTCGGTACCGGTACCATATATGGTGTCGGTACCATGGTACCCCTACCCTCGGTACCGGTACCGGATATGGTGTCGGTACCATAAACGGCGTTAAGTGCCTGACTGTAACACACGAAAGAAATACAGGCCAACCGATTAAATGCACAACTCAGCTCGATCTCCAAATCGAAACAGCCCCGGGCTGAATAATGCTGTTTGCGTATAATAAATAAGGTAATAAAAAGATTTTATACGCTACCAACCGTAATCTCAACCGATTCCAATCATACGTGTAGCAGCGATCATATCCCCAAACCATACATGTAACAGCTCCGGGCCGACCTGGGGGAGGGGGGTAGGGGGGGTTTCCTCAAGTGGCGGGTCGAGGGGGGGTGTCGCCCAGGTGGGGGGTCCCAAATTTTGAAAAGCTCCAAAACGCCTAGAAACGTATTTCTCAGTAAGGACGCTAAAAATCGCTATTTTAAGCTGCCAAATAGCGTTTTAAAGCTAAAAACAAGCAAAAAATGACAAAAAGAGCTTCCAAAAACACCGATTTTTCTTAAATATCAGCAGTGGAAACGCCAAATTCGGTTTCCAAAGGCTTTTCAAGTGAATTTTAGCCTAAAAATTAGTGATTTCTGACCCAGATTGTTAATACTGGAGCCACTACTTATAGTACTTGTATTTTTTGGTCGGGGGGGGGGGGGGGGGGCCGACATGGGCAAAGGGGGGGGGGGCTGAGGGGGGTTGGCCCCCCTCAGGCTCTGACCTACCCCCCCTCAGCCGGCCGCTACCCCCCTCAGGAATTTTTTGGAAGGATTTTGTATAGAAAATTATGATAAAAATATGCCTGGATTAGGTGTAAATGAGCTCAGAATAGCTTATTTTAGCTTATTTTAACCAAAAATAAGCCAAAAAACATTGATTTTAGCCAAAAATCGGACTTTTTGGCTTACCACCCCCTCAGCCCCCCCCTCAGGCGCTCCTACCCCCCCTCAGCCCCCCCCTCAGGAATTGAAAATTCTGCCCCCCCCTCAGCCGAAATGCTAGCCCATGTCTGGGGGGGAGGGGTCCCTTAACCTGTCTCGGGGGGTGTGAGGGGGGGGGGGTTGGCCTTTCCAGCAGGGGGTAACCCCCCAACCCCCCTAGTACATGTATGCCCCAAACGATTTTTAGCCGAAAAAATTGCGAAAATTTTTGAGGCTTTTTAGTGCCCAAACCCGTCCTAAATTTGGGCTCAGAAGACTCCAACCGACCCCTCCCCTTCGGCGGATGACCTGTTACATGTATGGTTATTGGATAGACCTGTGCTTAACAAAATGCCAAATATTGTTGGCCACCGCATCGTATTACAGTCAGACAGTTAACGCCGTTTATGGTACCGACACCATATAAGGTGCCGGTACCATAAGGCAGTGGCACCGGGACTATCCAACTTGCGCACAACCGATTAGCGCACAACCGGTTTGCGCACAACCGATTAGCGCACAACCGGTTTGCGCACAACCGGTTTGCGCACAACCGATTAGCGCACAACCGAATTGCGCACAACACAACCGATTTGCGCACAATTTTTTTACTTTACGTTTATAACAGATAGTTTTATAATACATAAATTTTACAACTGATTGCGCTTTGGCTGTGCGAAGTAGTGCCCTATTCCTCTTTGAAACGCCATGCGCTCGATCAAACCCTATTGGTAACGCTCGGCCACTCTGCGAATTTTGCCATCGATGTGTTCATAGTTTGGATTGCGCCAAACCAGCGCTGCACCCGCGGCCATCTGATCTGGTTGCGTGTTTACCTGAAATTGTTTGAAAAGTCATTGAGAATTTAGTTAGCGATTTCTTTAAATCCACCTGCCTGCACCTTACATTGTTTTGTTCTGAAAGGATGCGTTCCAGGAAAAAGTAAATGTCTGGATGCTTCCGTTTGTTGAACAACCTGGCCATCTTAGAGTTCCAGCTCTCGACATCATTGTTGGGGCGGCGGACCTCATTCACCACGACCCAAATGGATGTCTCCATCGCATCATCAAATCTGCTTACGGTGATCAGCTGGGCAGCTCTCACTTCACTCGGTTCTGACCATCTGCCTCTTCTTATATCTTACCAGGGCACAGAAAACCCTCGCCCAGCAAAACACATCACCTTCACCAACTTCAACAAAGCAGATTGGGCCAATTTCACCAGCGAGTCAGAAGCTCTTTTTGGCCGGGCAGCACCTCCATCCTCTGTGCACCAGGGAGAACGAGTTTTTCGTGATGTTCTGCTCACTGCAGCCGCCCACAACATCCCTTCTGGAAGACATAGATTCAACCTTCCTCCGTTACCGCCAGAGGCAAAACGCCTCATGGCTGAGCGCGACACTCTTCGCTGTCAAAATCCAACAAGCGATCGTCTGGCTATTATTAGCAGACAGATCCAGGCGTCCATCGCCGCTGACAAGAAAGAGAGATGGCATTCCTTTGTGGAGTCTTTCAACCACAAGGATAACTCCAGCAAACTCTGGAAAACTATCAAAGCCATCGACAACAAGGCTGTCCAAACACCTAACTCGCCTGTTTGTGGCAACGGAGTTCAACTTACCAAGCCATGTAGAATTGCCAACTTTTTCAACAAAATGTTCACCATCATTCGTCCGCATTCCTCCTGCAAGGACAACCGTTTGCTTCGCCGAAGGATTAAGAAGCTGCCCCGCACAGTCCTCCGCCCTTTCTCAGTGGAAGCTGTATCTAAGGCGGTGAGAGAGGCCAGCAACTCTAAAGCAAAGGGGCCGGATGGTCTTACCATCCTCCACCTGAAACATCTGGGCCCTGCGGGAATGCAGTTTCTCACTCAAATCTTGAACCTCTCGCTGGCTAGATGCCAAATCCCGGCGATCTGGAAGTGCTCTACTATCATCCCCCTGCCCAAGGCAGGAAAGGATCTTAAAGAAGCAGCCTCCTACAGGCCCATTTCCCTGTTGTGCCCTCCTGTCAAGGTTCTAGAACAGCTGTTGCTCCCTCAGCTGAAAGAAAACTTTGTTTTTGCTTCCCATCAACATGGATTTAGATCGCGGCATTCAACCACCTCTGCACTCCTTCACCTTTCTCAAGCAGTGGCCTCTGGCTTTAACCAACCCAAACCTGCTAGTCGAACCATTGTAGTGGCGCTGGATCTAACCAAAGCGTTCGATTCCGTCTCTCACTGCAAACTCCTAGAGAGGATTCTCGCCTCCACGCTACCGCCATCTCTGACTCGATGGCTTAGTAACTACCTGCTTGGCAGGCAAGCGCGTACGCTCTTCCGTCAATGCACCTCCAGCGCTCGTCTAGTGAAGACCGGTGTCCCTCAGGGTTCTGCTATTTCGCCGGTGCTATTCAACCTCTACCTCAGCGATCTTCCTCTGCCCCCAGCCGGCATATCACTGGTCTCGTACGCTGATGACATTACTCTTTTTACCACTGGGCAGGACCTGCCAAGGATGGAGAGGGAGTTGACGGACTACGTGGATGTAGTGGTGAGGTTTCTGGCCAGCAGGGATCTCCTGACCTCTCCCCAGAAGTCCTCTGTGACCCTGTTCACGCCGGATCCACACCAATCTAACTTCCACCCTAATGTCCTCCTCAACGGGGTGCGGCTTCCTCTAAACAAGACTCCCAAGATCCTAGGAGTGGTTTTTGACGCGCACTTCACCTTCGCTCACCATGTGGCGGCCATCAGCTCCAAAGTCTCTGCAAGAAATTCCATTCTGAAAGCTTTACCGGGAACATCTTGGGGTCAGCAGAAAGAAACACTTCTAGTCACTTTCAAGGCTATCTGTCGGCCTATTTTCAACTATGCAGCCCCAATATGGACGCCCTACATTTCTAATTCGAACTTTGGCAAGTTGCAAATACTACAAAACGCTGCCTTGCGCACTATCACTGGATGCCATTTGATGTCCTCAATGGCTCATTTGCATCAGGAGACTATGATTCTCCCTGTCAAAGTGCATTCTGATCTGCTATCAGCCCAATTTTTGGCAGCTGCTTCTTGCCCGGACAACCCTCTCTGTGATTTGGTCCACCACGCTCAACGCCCTCGTCCTATGAAAGACACCTTGTGGACCAAACACCACGAAGTGGTCGAGTTGGGATCCGTTGGAGCATCCTCTGTCCAAGCACACTTGAAGAACATCCACAGCTACTTCGTGGATTTCGCCTATGGCTGGCTTGGACCGAATGCGGTTTTGCTGACTGAGCCTCCACCAATTAACACTTCTGAAGCCACCTTGTCCAGAAAGGTGCGCACTACTCTGGCCCAGCTACGATCGGGTTACAGCGGGTTCCTCCGCTCTTACCAGCACCGCTTGCACCCGGAGATTTCGGAGCTGTGCCCTGACTGCAACCTTGAACGGCACACCTCTAGCCATCTGTTTGACTGTGTTACCCGACCGACTTCGTTGTCGGCTCAGGACCTGTGGACCGACCCCATTGCCACGGCCGCTTTCTTGGGGCTATAGCTGGATGGCGGCTATCAACAACAACAACCCAAATGGAAGGCGGCACGGCATGCATCCACTGTCTCTCAAAGTACTCAAAGAATCCTGACTGCCGAAGAGCAAGTGGGGCCTCATCGATTATCTCATCCAAACCGTCACGTATGTACCTGTAGGAGACAGATCAAAAACTGATCTTAATTGAGCTAAACTATTACTAACCTCCTCCACTGGCAGTATAGCTAGAGCCATGAGCGATCGGATTCTGGTTCGCGTTTGAGGCTGATCAGGGTCCCTGTACACTACATTCAACACACAACAACCGAACTATTACTTTGTGCGCAAATCGGTTGTGCGCAAGTTGGTATGCCCGCGATCCGTGTGCGCAAATCGGTTGTGCGCAAGTTGGTAGTTCCCGTGGCACCATATATGGTACCCCCACCAGACATGGGCTAGCATTTCGGCTGAAGGAGGGGGTAGAATTTTCAATTCCTGAGGGGGACTGAGGGGAGTAGGAACGCCTGAGGGGAGGCTGAGCGGGTGGTAAGCCAAAAAGTCCGATATTTGGCTAAAATCAAGGTTTTTTGGCTTATTTTACATTAAAGCAAGCTAAAATAAGCTATTCTGAGCTCATTTACACCTAATCCTGGCATATTTTCATTACAATTTTCTATACAACAGTTCTCCAAAAAATTCCTGAGGGGGGTAGGTCAGAGCCTGAGGAGGGCCAACCCCCCTCAGCCCCCTTTGCCCATGTCTGACCCCACGTTCGAGGCCTGTGGTGGTACCATATGGTACCCCTACCTTCGCATTGGCAGTGGTACCGGTACCATACCATGTATGGTACCGGCACTCATGGCATGGGTAGGGGTACCATATAGTGACGGTACCATAAACGGCTGACTGTATTAGCAGACTGACTCCAAACTACTACTTTCGCTCGACAATCGGACCACTGAGAAGGCCGATTTGTAAGCGGCTGAGGCTGTTCGGCCGATTTTACAGAAGGTTCTACCACGCCTCGGTAGTGTTTTCAGTTTGGACAAGTTTCAGAAAGAATTTAGGCTTTTAACCCCTACCCTTGTTTTTGCTTTTGGTACCGATTAGGCTTAGATGGCAGAAAAATGGGTGAGGGCAGGTGGGTCTACCGAATTTGGGGTGGTGTAGGTAAAAGACAAAAGTGAAGCAAGTACTATACCTCTGCGTCCGGGCGACTTGAGAGAGTCCGGCAGGGTTAAGAAGAACTTGAGGCTCTCTTCCAGCTGAAACACTTCCTTATACCATCCTCAATTCGTTCAACACAAGTAGGTAGAAAGAAAATTTGAAACTCCAATCAAAAAGCTTCTCAGAGATCGACCGCAACTTTTCCTATGTGAGGTTAAAAGAGAGTAGCTCTCTTTCGGAGCACGTAGCTTTGTCTGTTCTATGCTACAGAACCTAATTTCGATCATTGCTTAGGCAAATTCTTTCAACAATGGATGTGCTTGTGAGAAGGACGGAGCTGAACTTAAAAATTCGCTCTCAGAAACTTTCTTAACCACCACCACTTTGTTTCTGTGGTGCCAAAATAAAAAAGGTATGATTTTATGGCAGCATTCGTGCCTTTTTCTAAGCTAGTACGTAAAACAGCAAGTCTTTCTTGTATTTCGATTCTGGGAGCAATCTAGAGATTTTCAGAACAATTATTAGTAGACAGTTTAGCAGACATTCCCTAAATTCTCAGCTCATGCGGAAAAGAGTTTTAGAAATGGCAGCAAAAAGAAATTTTGTCATTTTTGGGACAACCAGTATCATACATGTAAGAGCTCATGGTTGACGGGGTGAGAGCAGACATGGGCAAAGGGGGGGTTGGTTCCCCATCAGGCTCTGATCAAATTAGGCGTAAATCATACATGGAAAAATCAGGAGGGGGGCTGGGGACCTCGGGGGGGGGGGGCGGCGGAGGTCCCCAAAAAAGTCCAAAAAAAGCCTATTTTGCCTATTGTTATAAGCGAAAATTTTCTCCCTCCGGGAGGGGGGCGAAGAGGGTATGGGTTGGCGAGGGATATACCCCTTTACCCCGGCCCATGTATGGCGTAAATGAGCTCAAAATAGCTGATTTTAACCCATAGATTAAACTAGTCAACCGCCAACCGGTCAACGTGGCAAGTGGGTCTCGAGACGGCCGGAGGGGGGCAGAGCCCAAATTCTGGGTGAGGGGTTGGAAGTACTAAACACGCTCGAAACGCTAATTTTTGTCGACTAAAAAACGCAAAAATCGTACAATTTGAGCTCAAATACAGCTGAAAAGTCTTGTTTTACAGACGACTTAGTGGGGGTTGCCCATCCCAACTTGGGCTGCACCCTCCAAACCATCCACCCAACCATCTAAAGCCGACTTTTGTTCCTGGACTCAGCCACCAAAATTAACGCCAGCACCCTAAACCGGTAGACCCACACAAATTTTCGGACTTTCACAAACAACCCATTTTTCCGACCCATCCATGCATGATTTCAGTCATACATGTACTACGGGGGGTTGGGGTTACCCCTGCTGGAAAGGTCACCCCCTCCCGAGACAGGTTAAGGGACCCCGACCAAAAAATACAAGTACTAGTGGTGGCTCCAGTATTAACAAACTGGGTCAGAAATCACTAATTTTAGCCTAAAATTCACTTGAAAAGCCTTTGAAAACGGAATTTGGCGCTTCCACTGCTGATATTTAAGAGAAATCGGTGTTTTTGGAAGCCCTTTTTGTCATTTTTTGCTTGCTTTTAGCTCTAAAAAGCTATTTGGCAGCTTAAAATTGCGATTTTTAGCGTCCTTACTGAAAAAACGTGCTAAAAACGCATTTACAGGCGTTCTGGAGCTTTTTGAAATTTTGGACCCCACCTCTGGATGAAACCCCCCTCGACCCCCCATCTGAGGAACCCCCCTACCCCCGTCCCCCCAGGTCGGCCCGGAGCTGTTACATGTATGGGCTTACCTCCTGTTGAAAAGGCCACCCCCCGAGACAGGTTAAGGGGACCCCGACCCAACAATACAAGTACTAGTAGTGGCTCCAGTACTAACAAACTGGCTCAGAAATCACTAATTTTTGCCTAAAATTCGTTTGAAAAGCCTTTGGAAACCGAATTTGGCATTTCCACTGCTGATATTTAAGAGAAGTCGGGGTTTTTGGAAGCCGTTTTTGTCATTTTTTGCTAGTTTTTAGCTCTAAAACGCTACTTGGCAGCTTAAAATCGCTATTTCTAGCGTCCTTACTGAAAAGACGTGCCAAAAACGCATTTCCAGACGTTGTGGAGCTTTTTGAAATTTTGGACCCCCTCCACCGCCACCTGAGGAAAAAACCGCCGACGTCCAGAACGGCTCGTAGCTGTTACATTATGCCAAGAAGATAGCGAACTTGGAAAAGCTACAACAATTTGATTAATTGCCTGATAAATCGGATGATGTTCTGTTACATTAATTAAACAAAAAATAGACCAATACATGTTGACTTTAGCAGGAAATGGGCCTACGTAACAGCCTCTGGCGCCGTTATGTACGGCTAAGGTCAATAATTTCAACTCCACAGCCGCAACCGAACTACTGCTGCTACTGGCTCTGCTGCTCTCAGCACAGTACCGGTCGGTCGATCACAGATGTCTGACTGTCTGTGTACAGAAAGAGATTAAGGCGTACCGATTTCTGTTGTGCCAGTAGAGACCGTTGCTGGAAATCAGAAGGCGCGAGGAGTGCTGTCTCTTCTGTTAACTCTGTCTCAGTTCTCTGAAATTTAACTATTCTAATCGAATAGTTGCACTACCCAAAAAGGGCCAACGTTTGGGAGGGGCAGAGACCTGGAGGGCTGTAGTACCGACCCGGCAAGAACTGAAAGTAAGCCGGAGCATATATTTAGTAGAATTAATTAAGATAACAAAGCATCCGGCTCTCCAACCGGCTTAACTGACTTTTAGAGGTCCCTCCACTATTAATTAATCACTTTCTTGCTTAGGCTTAGGAGTCAACTGAATACGGTAGATAAATTGAAATTTTTGTTAGGGACCCCTAAAAGTCAGTTTTGCCCAACAACCAATCTTCATGTAAAACAAGCTTTGAGACCAGTTCAACCATCTTCCGATTTTTGGTACGTAATTTGTAGCAGACCTCTTTTTACAATCTGCAAACAGTAGAACTACTAACTTGTCTCATTACAAAAAGCATTCTTAGCCGACTTTAGCGTTTGTTAGTACTTATTCGAAAATCTTCGCCTCAACCCCCCTCCGCTTCGGTGTTTAATCTATTACTGTTACTGTTTTGCGTCTCAAACTGTACCAAATTAGAAATCGGTTAGAAATTGTCTCCCAAAAACCGTGGATTCATAGGTGCCGATACCATATAGTGACGGTACCATACGCTACCAAAGCTGAATGTAGTGCATACATGTAACAGGGGTCTGCCCCCACCCGACTGAGGCCAGGCCCCCGGATAGGTACCACCCCCTCCAGAGACGATTTTTCCGACCCCCTCCAATTTTCTGGCAAGTAATTTTTAGAGCAAATTTTTGCGATTTTTTTGCAATTTCAGACACAAAATTGCAAAAATCGCCTGTAAAATAACACATTTTAGCGATTATTAGCCGAAAAATTGAGATTTTTTCGATTTCCGAGCGTTTTTAGTGCTCAACCCCTCCCCTTCGACGGATGAGCTGTTACACGTATGCAACAGGTCAAAAATCGATGAATTCCGATTGGGATCGGAGTAGGTTCTCTGCACCGACTTGTCAACTGTTACACGTGGGCAGAGAAAGAGGTAGAGGCACCTGAGGTGTGGAGTGGGACAGAGAGAGAGCCAGTCGACTGGCAGAAGAGATCTGTTGTAGGGCGGAGAGAGAGACTTGCAGGTTGTTCTGCAGAGTGCAGTGGAGGGCCATCTCCCTCTCCTTCTTCTCTCGCGTCTCTTCCAACTCTCGCTCGTACTGACGCACCTCCTCCTTCACTCGCTCTATCCTAAACCCACTCTCTTTAGTTTATTTATTTTGTCACCCAACCAACACAACAACATGTAACGACAAGCAGTGATACGAATCTGGAATTCCTCACCATTGTAGAATCTAGAAATTTGACGATTTTCACGGAGAAACTATAAAATGATCTTTCGGGCTTCCTCCCGTTTCAGTAAAGGGTGCACCGTTCTTTTTAGACATTGTGCATCCTGTTGCTCACTAACGCTCTTTCTGCGCAGTTCAGTTACTAAAGGTGTATTCATACTGGTGTAGAAAAAAACCGCCAGGCGACTTTTCTGTAGGACAACTCATTTGTAATATACGCACCAACGCGCCACGTGTCAGCTTCCAGCGGAAGATCATCCAGTCGCATGGCGATCTTTTTCTGCATGAGTAAGAATCCACCTTTAGTAACTGAACTGCGCAGAAAGAGTGTTAGTGGGCAACAGATGCACAATGTCTAAAAAGAACAGTGCACCCTTTACTGAAACAGGAGGAAACCCGAAAGATCAATTTTTTTAATTTCTCCATGAAAATCTAGATTCTACAATATCGTAAGGTAAGGAATTCCAGATTCGTGTCACTCCTTGTGGTTAGCGGCACGCCTCTGTGTCCGCAAAACTTGACACAAATATAGGCCAGACATGGGCAAAGGGGTTAGTCCCCCTCTGACTCTGACCTACCCCCTCAGCCGGCAGCTACCCACTCAGGAATTTTTTGGCTCCTAATGCAGTTGGTAGCTGAAAGATTAACGCACGAAATACCTACATAACAACTTAAAGCTGTTCTTACCATACATGGGCCGGAAAAATGGGTTGGGGTAGTCAAAATGCGAAAATTTGGGGGTGGGCCTGCCGGTTTGGGGGGTTGCGGCGATTTTGGTGGGAGCCGTTCATTTGGGCGTGCACGTTTGGGCGTGTTTCGTTTGGGCGTGCACAGTTGGGCGTGTCTCGTTTGGGCGTGTCTCGTTTGGGCGTGGACTCGTTTGGGCGTGGACTCGTTTGGGCGTCTGTCAAAATTTATTTATATTATATAATGTAGGGAACTATGTAGGTTTCAAAGCAGTCCTGCAGCCTACCTTGTTTCTGGCCAATCTACCAAAAAGAAATCAATTATACATAGAGAAGAGGTCAGAGAAACAGTGCTGACTCCCATAATTTTTCTGCTCTCCGCCCGTAGGCAAAGTATGCGGCAGCATAATTACACAATTAAGACAGACTCTGTCCCTACCCACCTTACCAGTAGAGTAGCATCAGTCTGAGCGTTGAGCGTACTTAGGCTTAGTTTCTGTTAGGTTGTGAAAGAGGTCAATGCCCATACGCACGCACCTGATGCAGCTAAGGTCGAGGCAGCTCGCGGACGCACCGAATTTAGCGCTTAGCCGAAACGACCCGAGATGGCACGTGCCAAGTGATAGCAGCGGTGCACGCCGGGCTGAGTTTGTCAGCCAAACAGCAGCTACCGTCGTATCGGCCATTGCTCACAACCTTACGTATTGATAATTTCGTCTTGTCATGGTTTTGTCGTGTCATCGACTGTGCTGTTCTATTATTATTATACATTGTCTGTTGTGTAGTTTTGTATTGTCATTATCGTTAATGCCATCTTGTCATGTTTTTTGTCATGTCATTGATGTTGTTACTGCATTAGTCTACAGTCCCGCTTTCCGTGCCGTGTATATCTGGAGCAAATGAGAATAAACTTTTTGAGATTTCTTTCATTTTTTTACTAAAAATTTTCGACAGACGCCCAAACGAGACACGCCCAAACGAGTCCACGCCCAATTGAAACCACGCCCAACTGTGCACGCCCAAACGAGACACGCCCAAACGTGCACGCCCAAATGAACCCAACCCGATTTTGGTGGGTGGGATCAGGAACAAAAATCGACTGCAGGTTTGTTTGTTTGTTGTTGCCGGGAACAATAGACGGCCACTTCTTCAAGCCGGAAAAGTCGGGCGACCGACCCTTCTGCACCACTGGGTCCATCTGTCGCACAGTCGAGATGTGGGTGGCCCGGCTGCACATTAAACCATCAGCTCTAGGCATCATCAGTGGCAGATGGGCAAAGTCCCAATTGACATCCGGGACGGTTTAGTGCCGACAGTCCAAGCATGAGTCGGAGGCCAACAACCACGTAGCCAACAGGAACAAGGCTACGTGCCCGGAATGGGGCGTTACCATTTTGGGACTGGCCCCGTTGCACCTGGGACTGTTTATAGTCCACTCAGCATTGGCCCCGTAGGGTATACTGAGCTGTCCCGGAGGCGGTAACGTTGCAACGGTCGACTGCAGGTGGGGGGTGGGGTCGTTTGGGGCGCGGGGTCAAGCTCAAGTTGGGGGTGGGCAACCCCCATAAACCCCCGCAGCCCATGCATGGTTCTTACATACAGTTAGTTTGTGTCTAGGTTTATCTGCGCACGCGCCTTTCAGCAAATTATTTGCAACAATAAGCACTAAATTTTGTCAAAACTGTACAAAACAAAATTTCGATGAAAAATGCTGAAAAAGCGCATATTTGGCGGAACCAGGAGTTATGCCCTTATGAAATGAAATGACTAGAATTTTTGGATGTCAAATTTGAGATCTCCGTTACAAAGACATCATCGGATTTATCCCAAATTTTGCAGGTTAACCAACCTCTATATGGACTTAAAACCCTGAAGAGGTTAGCTTTCTAGCGATGCCAATTAACATCTGGCGGATTTTTACATTTAGTGAACATGATAATTTAGCATTATCAAAAATGAGGGTGTTATCCCATACACAGAAAGGAGGGCTATACGAAATAGTGGGGCTGTGGATTACAATCGCTTCAACTAAGGCAACACAGCAAACACCTAAATTAGGCTATACAACCGTGCCTTATGTTCAGAGGGCACCACTCTAATTTTTGGTAATACTAATTTTTCCTCGCGACTGAAAGTAAAAATCCACCAGATTTAACCGGTTGTGCTAGAAAGCCAACCTCTTTGGGTCTTTAAGTCCACGTATACAGATTGATTAACCAGCAAAATTTGGAATAGATCTGACTAACGGTTCATAAGATATTTATGTTCAAAATTGTCATCTGAAAATTCTGGTCAGTTCATTTCGGATAGAATGTAACTCCAGGCTACAGAAGGCTAGCAGGCTAGGACCTGGCCAAAGAAGCTGTAAACAAATAATAAACAAACATTGTGGGCCATTTGAAATTATTCGGAAAACTCAAAAAGGCCATGCGGTCTTTTTTATGGCCAACACAGTGGCTGACAGTTTAACTGTATGTGCAGGTTGAGTGTTAGAAGAGAGTGGCCACTCACTCATCAACAATGCGTTTCATGTCGGGCTGCAGCCTGAAGTGGTCAGTAGAGCTCAACTGCTGTCTGATGGCGTCAATCTGCTGTGTCAACACTGTCTTCAGTTGCTCTGTGCGTGTGTGTCTGATAAGTCTGTTCAGTCTGTCTTTCTCCTTCTCCGTCTCCTCTACTTGCGTCCTCACTCGGTCCAGTTGAGCCTTCAGCTGCTGCATTTCAGCACTCTCAGCAGAGCTCTGGTCCAGTTGCAGTTTGAGCGACTGCTGTCGTGCCAGCAGCTCATTCAGTTCCTCAGTCAGCTGCATAACAGTGCGACTGAGACTGGTGTTCTTGTGTCTGGTTTCTGTGATGCTGGTGCTCAGTTGCTCATAACTGGGGTGGGGGCAACTGTCCCCCTCTGCAGGCAACAAGCCCAGCTCTCGGAACAGGTGGTGCTTCTCTTGCAATAGTTTCAGTTTGGCCAGAGCCTGGTCACGCTCCTGCTTGGCCAGTTGCAATGCTTCCTGTTGGCTGGTCATTTGACGTTCTCGCTCACGCACCCACACAATAAAGGACTGTTGAGATGCACTGAAACCACAGCTCATACATGTAACAGGTCACCCGCCGATGGGGGAGGGGGGTTGGGGGGTCTGGCGCCGGCCCGGGGGTCACAATTTTTGGGCCAAAAATCGCCAAAAAATCGCTAATTTGGGCTGAAATACAGCTAAAAAGTGCTGTTTTGCAGGCGGCGATTTTGGCAGAAAAATCAGAGGGGGGGTCGGCGAAATCGTCTCGGAGGGGGGAGGGGTCCCATCCGGGGGGTCTGGCCTAAGTCGGGTGGGGGGCAGACCCTCCAGACCCCCTGTTACATGTATGCCACAGCTTATAATACTCAGAATTCACCTCAGGGCATACATGGGCCGTAAAAATCCGGAGGGGGTATGGAGACCTCGGGGGGGGGGGGCGAAAAAAGTCCGAAAAACCCCTTTTTGCCTTAAATAAGCGAAAATTTTCTCCCTCCGGGAGGGGGCGTGGGCGAGGGGGTATGGCCGGCCGAAGGGGCATTGATCGGCGAGGAGGAGGGGCATACCCCCATACCCCCCGGCAGACATGGGCTAGCATTTCGGCTGAGGGGGGTAGAATTTTCAATTCCTGAAGGGGGCTGAGGGGTCATACATGTGCATGGTCGGCGGCTCAGGGGGGGACGGCCAGGTCTCCCGTGCGTAGTTGCCTGGATACAGGTGCAAAATTTCGGCGGGAAATTTAACTTTTTCCCCAAATTTTGGCTAAAAATACGGAATTTTCGGTTAAAATTCAAAAATTTTCGGTAAAAATCAAATTTTTTGACAAAAAATTCCAAAATAACCACTTTTCTGACAGAAACGTTGCAAAAACCCAAATTTTTCAGGAAAATTTGAAAAAAATTTGGGTTTGCTGCGTAGTTGCCTGGAGGAAGGGTGCGTAGTTGCGTAGTTGCCAAAATTGATTTCTGTGGCTTAAAAACGCATCTGGAGGCTTTCTAGCAGCCTCTAGCAACGTTTGGTAGATTTTTATTTTCGTCCCCCCTGTCCCCCTCTGGGCACCCCCCATGCACATGTATGGAGGGGGTGGTAAGCCAAAAAGCCCGTTCCCCTACCCGACCCCCCTCCCAGAGGAAGGAAATATTCGCTTATTTAAGGCAAAACAGGCGTTTTTTTACTTTTTCCGGGACCCATCCCCCCTGAGATCTCCATACATTCCTGCGTATCTTTCCGGCCCATGTATGTTCAGTTAGACCTGTTGTTTCAATGCTGTAACTAATTTCAAGGTTCAGATTCTGCAAGATTCAATTGGGAGATTTGTGTGGCCGACATATCTAGCGATCGACTGCAATTACACTTTCCAGGAATAACTAGAGATCTAAATGGACACCTTTTTTCCGGCCAGCCGCCAGTACCGCTAGAAACAAACAATTTTTCTGTTCAGCTCGCCTGAATGGAAAACTTTGAAACGCTTCTCTGAGCTCAATTCTTGGCCGTTTCTCCTGTAAATTGGTCTAGAGCAGGGGGGGGTGCACGACGCACTTTTTCAAAATATGATGGGCGCCACTTCGTCAGGCGCTTATAACTTCTGAACGAAAAGAGGCACAGAAATGGGCCTCCCACCATTCGACGTGGCTTGCGGCGAACTTTCAAAAACAATAACACTGATCTTTCTATGTCTATTGGTTGGCGCGAAATTCAAATTTTTGCATTTTTGGAATTTGTCTGGTTTTTATCATCGATTTTACGGGGTATTCGGCACATAACTCTTTTGTATGAGCACGTAGGGCAATGGGTGTGCCACGAAACGATGGCCCACGTCCGTGCGCATTCGGCGGTGTGCAAAATGATAGGCTGCGGTAACTGTGTGGGGTGCGCCTGGCCGAAATGTTCCGGCCGTCTGGCTTTTTCGACTACTTCTTGGCAGTTTTTCTGGTAAGCCGAACTAATGATTGAACACTGCATGTCAATTTACCCATAGAATGATTGGTTGGATGCTAAGGATTCGGAAAATGTGACTATCGTTCCGTTTCGTAGCTGTTTCACGCACTTTTACCCCGATAAGCTGCCCTGGTCTAAAAACAGTCACAGTGAACACTGCGGAAATGCGCGAATTTCTGAGAACTGAGGATGAAATTTCAACATGTCTTGAATACGATTTGTAGGGCGGACTGAGAGATTTCGATCGGTATAGTGCATGACTGTCGTGTGAGTGTGTGAATGGGTATCTGCATATGCGTTTTAGGTGTGACTGATATTAGCATAGAGTGGTGTATCCGCGGAGCTGTCACCCCTCTGTTGTAAAGCATCTCTGCTATAACTGGCAGGTTAGCGAGACTGGTCCGCTACCGGCCAGTGTGTGTAATTGTAACCTTTCTGCGTGTAGCCACCTTGTTGCTGTTTCTAACTATTTGGATAAACGACGGCCGTCCTCGCTAATCGTGGCATACTAGCACCGTGCTGCAACCAAACTACACTCACGCGCCGACGACCGCCATCCGCGCCACCGTGTCACTGGCGACGCCGGTGAGATACGAACTCACGCGGATACACCACTCTATGCTAATATCAGTCACACCTAAAACGCATATGCAGATACCCATTCATCGACGATAATGCAGCAATTATGGCAATTGTTGCTGCCGCGCAGAAGCAGAAGCCAGGACAACAGGCAAACAAGAAGAAAAAGTGGGGATCATCAGGCCAAGGCTCTGATGCGCAGAGACCTAAGGCCTACCAGCCGCACCCCCACAAGCAGCAGTCAAACTCTAAGCATGCACCTGGCCAACAGTGTGGAAACTGTGGCTATGAGCGACATACAAGCCTGGATCAGTGTCCAGCACGCAACCAGATTTGCCACTTCTGTAAGCTGAAGGGGCATTTCCACAGCGTTTGCAGGAAGAAAACTCGTCAAGCAAACGTTTCACGCAAGTCAGTGGGGTCCGTGTCCATTGGTGCAGTGCAGCATGCATTCCAGCTGAGGGTTCAAGTTCAGCCAGCGGGACAGCTGCCTCAACCCATCACCTGTGCTGTGGATAGCCAGGCTGATATTTCAGGACTGCCAGAGACGCTCATTCAGTCACTGTTTCCTGAGTTGAGGACCACACCAACTGACTGTCGCCTCCGCAATTTCGACTGCTCACATGTCAACGCTGACCTGCGGACTTTCCCATGCAAAGTCATCCATGGCAATCGGTCAGCCCAAGCCCTGTTTTACGTCCTGCCAGCTCAGTGTAGTGCTGTTTTGGGACAGGACTGCATCCAAGCCCTGGACCTGCAACTCTCGGGTGGAGATTTGTCAGTGAAGACAATCACAGGGGCATCTCAGGGCCTTCAGTCAAGACCTCAGCTATCCTCCAGTCAGGGTTCAAGTGCAAAGGACCAGACCTACAAAGCGCTCATTGGAGGGCGCTACCCTGCTCTCCTCAGCCCTGAGATGGGATTGATTCCAGACCTGCAACACAGGATTGAACTGGAGCCTGACATGAAGCCCTATGAGTGCAAGGTGCGCTCAATTCCAGTCTACCGTCAAGAAGGTGCCCTGAAAGCCATTCAAGAGTTAGCAGATCTGGGAATTTGGACAAAAGTCGATCGTTCCACAGTGGTCAATCCAATGGTGGCCGCAGACAAACCTGATGGATCAGTGCGGGTCACCACCGACCTCACTCGCCTCAATCGTTTTGTGAGACCAGTGCGCTTTCCACTACCAAACATCCGGGATGTCCATCAGCGCCTAGCCAAATCTACTGTGTACAGCAACCTTGACCTGGTCAAGTTCTACCACAACATTGCACTGCATGAAGACAGCAAGCCACTCACTGCCACCATCACTCCATTGGGACTGTTCCAGTACAACAGACTTCCAATGGGACTGTGCGATGCCGGCGCTGTTGCTCAGAAGTTCATTTCTGAGTTGCTTGGAGAAATTCCTGGGTGCATTCCCTATGTGGATGACATCATCGTGCATGCTCCAGACAAAGACACCCACGATAAAATTCTTCACCAGGTTCTGGACAGCCTGGAAAAAGCCAACCTTCGCCTCAACATTAAGAAGTGTCGGTTTGCCCAGTCAGAGATCAAATTTCTGGGTCGTGTAGTGTCACATGGAAGCATCAAACCTGCCAAGGAGAATCTGCAGCCAATCGCGAATTTTCCTGTGCCATCCAACACCAAGGAGGTCCAGCGATTTCTGGGTATGCTCAACTACCAGTCAGAGTATATTCCAGAGCTGCACCAACTGGCAGAGCCACTGAGAGCACTCACAAGAAAAGCGCCAAACAAGGCAGGGAAGACAAGCAAGCAGTTTGTCAAATTCACATGGGGTGAGAAGCAACAACAAGCTTTCAACAAGCT
The DNA here is from genome assembly GCA_030248155.1 of Sabatieria punctata. Taxonomy (NCBI): domain Eukaryota; kingdom Metazoa; phylum Nematoda; class Chromadorea; order Araeolaimida; family Comesomatidae; genus Sabatieria; species Sabatieria punctata. The sequence continues at coordinate 69,043 of JASANB010006288.1, forward strand.
GAAAGATGCTGTCTCAAAGGATCTGCAACTGGCACTGTTTGATCCAAACAGGCAGACCATCTTGACCACTGACGCAAGTGACTGTGGGATTGGTGCTACCCTCAGCCAGATCCAGCCTGACAGGACTGAGCGACCAATTGCCTATGGAAGTCACACACTTGATGAGCGCCAGCGCAACTACTCAGCCAGTGAGCGAGAAGCCCTCGCAGCCATGTACTTTGCTGAGTATTGGGAGAAGTTTCTGCTGGGCCGCCACTTCATTCTCAAGACTGACCACCAAGCGCTCACCTCCTTGCTGAAGCAGTATGGCAATGGCAGGAAGAGTGCGAAGTTTGAACGTTGGTTTGAACGCCTCAGTGTCTTCAACTACACTGTGCAGCACACACCAGGCAAATCCAACGTTGTGGCAGATGCCCTCAGCCGAATCCCTGAGTCAAAACGAGCCAAGACTGCAACCACCGGTGTGCCAGACCCGTTTGTCAAGGCACTACATGCTGTGACAGAGCAAATCAAGGGACCAACGTGGTCAAGCCTCCAGAAGCTCACAGCCAAGGACCCCATGCTGCAGCAGGTTATCAAACACCTCAAAGCCAGCACCTCCAAGGACCGGTTGCCAGCAGTGCTCAATCCCTACAAGTCTGTGTGGGACCAACTGACTCTAGAAGATGGATGCGTGTCAAGAGAAGGCCGGGTTGTCGCGCCTCAGCAGTTGTGGCAAACGATTCTCCAACTTGCACACAAGGGCCACCCTGGCATCGACCGCATGAAACGCCTGCTTCGCACCTGCTACTGGTGGCCTGGTATGGACAAACAGGCTACCCACACTGTCAAGTCATGCCAGCCATGTGAACAGAGCTCAAAATCAACCCCCAAGGTCAAGCAGCCTGTCCAGGAGCGACCACGACCTACCAAACCCTGGTCAGAGCTCGCCATTGACATCACTGGCCGCTTCGCTAATGCGCCAGAGGGAAGAGGATTCTGCGTAGTCTTGATCGACTACATGTCAAGCTTTCCTGAAGTGCTGTGGACAGAGGACACCACCAGCACCACCATCATCAATTGGCTGAAGGAGTTGTTTGCAAGGTATGGACACCCTGCTCAAATCCTCAGTGACAACGGTCCTCAGTTTGTGAGCCATGAGTTCGTCAATTTTTTGACAAGCAGAGGCATCAAACACCTGCGCATCACGCCATACAGCCCCGAGCGTAATGGCCTTGTGGAGCGGTTCAATGGGACGCTGAAAGGTGTTGTGGAAACACTCCCACCCAACCCAAGCCGCTATGTGTGGGATGCAGCGATGCTCGACTTCTTAGCCAACTACCGCGCAACTCCTGGCAATTGTAGTCAGAGTCCTGCCGAACTCATGTTTGGAAGGCATGCACGCTTGCCTTTCCAATTCACTCAACCAAACATTCAACTAACGCCTGCTGCCGCAAAACCTACACCTCAGCCTCAAGCTCCAGTGGACCGAAAGCTCATTGGAAAGCTGTACCACCCAGGTCCATTTCGGAAGGGGGAGAAGGTTCGGGTGCGAAGACCAGCAGCGCAAATCCGCAAGGGACAGTCACCCTACACCAAGCCACTGCTGATCGTGGAAGTTTTGGGTTTCTGGACCTACCGCTTGGAAGATGGCCAGGTAGTCAATGCTCGCAGGTGCAAACGCCACTATACCAGTCCCACTGCACCCCAAGATGATGACTACGTGCAACGACCTAACGGCCTGGCCAGAGGTCATGGGACTCCACGTGCTAGAACGCCACCGCAGCAGCCAACTCCTCGGTCAGCCACACCATTCTACACGCCGCCACAGCAACGCTACAACTTGCGAGACCGGCAGAAGATTAAGGCTCCGAGACGCCTGATTGATGATCTGTGATATGTTGCTGTGTGCTTTTTGTTCATTCTTTCGGTACCTGCCGGCAACATCACCCTCTCATTTCGAGGAGGGGGGTGGTGTCGTGTGAGTGTGTGAATGGGTATCTGCATATGCGTTTTAGGTGTGACTGATATTAGCATAGAGTGGTGTATCCGCCGACGACCGCCATCCGCGCCACCGTGTCAATGACCTCCCAGCATAAAATTTTCTTCTGAGGTCTTTTGCATTTTTGGAATTTGTCTGTTTTTTATCATCGATTTTACCGGGTATTCGGCACATAACTCTTTTGTATGAGCACGTAGGGCAATGGGTGTAGACATAAAATGCTATGTTAGTCAGTCGACCGCCTCTCTCTGTGTTGTGTTGTGTTAGTGTGCGGTTGGACTATTAGTAGTGCGTGTGTGTGATACTAAAGTCTGTTCAAAAATCTTTGGCGCTGGGTACATCCGGCAGTGTCCCGGATTTATGCGTGGTGTGAACCCCATACATGTATATATGGATCTGCTCCTCTCATCAACGAGACTACTATGCTTTTCTCGAAATTTGCATATTAAACTTTAGTTAGAAGCAAGAAGCCTGACAAAAAAATTGACTTTTTTGGCAAAGCCCCAATTTTTGTGCCGATACCAGATTCGCATTCACCAACCTTCAGGCATCTCGAAAATACTACCATATATGGGTCAACGATCAACCCTACCAAGGTTACACTCGATTTTCTAACGCTGACAAGCGGTCAAAATTTTGTTCTCCCATAGTTAAGCACAATAATTCATTCAAGATCGAACACATGGGGGTTTTTTCCTTCCAACCAATTTCAGCTTCACGTTTCTATATTATTTCGGACATGCTGAATCCAGCGGTCACACTGGTTTTGCTCTACGACTTTGATTTTTGCTAGAAATTTGACCTCGAAGTTAGGGTGTCCACCTGAATTTCAGAAAGGCATAGCCCAACGTATGTTCTGTGGCCCTGGTCGAAACCTCATACATGTATATATGGATCTGTTCCTCTCATCAACGAGACTACTATACTGTTCTCGAAATTTGCATATTGAACTTTGGTTAGAAGCAAGAAGCCTGACAAAAAAATCGACTTTTTTGGCAAAGCGCCAATTTTTGTGCCGATACCAGATTCGGATTCCCCAACCTTCAGGCATCTCGAAAATACTACCATATATGGGTCTCCGATCAACGCTACCAAAGTTACACTCGATTTTCTAACGCTGACAAGCGGTCACAATTTTGCTCTCCCATAGTTAAGCACAAAAATTCATTCAAGATCGAACACATGGGGGTTTTTCTCCTCCAACCAATTTCAGCTTCACGGCTCTATATTATTTCGGACATGCTGAATCCAGCGGTCACAGTGGTTTTGCGCTACGACTTTGATTTGTGCTAGAAATTTGACCTCGAAGTTAGGGTGTCCACCTGAATTTTAGAAAGTGTTGTTGTCTTGTCGGCATTAGAAAATCGACTGCAACTCTGGTAGAGTTGATCGTAGACCCATATATATTAGTATTTTCGAGATGCCTGAAGGTTGAGGAATCCGAATCTGGTATCGGCACAAAAATTGGCGCTTTGCCAAAAAAGTCGATTTTATTGTCAGGCTTCTTGCTTCTAACCAAAGTTCAATATGCAAATTTCGAGAACAGCACAGTAATCTCGTTGATGAGAGGAACAGATCGATATATACATGTATGAGGTTTCGACCAGGGCCACAGAACATACGTTGGGCTATGCCTTTCTGAAATTCAGGTGGACACCCTAACTTCGAGGTCAAATTTCTAGCAAAAATCAAAGTCGTAGAGCAAAACCAGTGTGACCGCTGGATTCAGCATGTCCGAAATAATGTAGAAACGTGAAGCTGAAATTGGTTGGAAGGAAAAAACCCCCATGTGTTCGATCTTGAATGAATTATTGTGCTTAACTATGGGAGAACAAAATTTTGACCGCTTGTCAGCGTTAGAAAATCGAGTGTAACTTTGGTAGGATTGATCGTTGACCCATATATGGTAGTATTTTCGAGATGCCTGAAGGTTGGGGAATGCGAATCTGGTATCGGCACAAAAATTGGGGCTTTGCCAAAAAAGTCGATTTTTTTGTCAGGCTTCTTGCTTCTAACTAAAGTTCAATATGCAAATTTCGAGAACAGTATAGTAGTCTCGTTGATGAGAGGAACAGATCCATATATACATGTATGGGGTTCACACCACGCATAAATTCGGGACACTGCCGGATGTACCCAGCGCCAAAGATTTTTGAACAGACTTTAGTTTGTTGTTCGGACGTTGGTTTACTGCAAGAGTAAACAAACTGTTGCTGCTCCACAACTGCACCGCAGACAGCCGGTAGGACAGAGTTGGTAACTGGAAGTGCAACAACAACGACCGAAACACAACAGTGGCGACTTTGGTTTGGATTCGAGCCACACGCGCCAGCCACCACCAAGTGCTCAAGTGGACCCCTACCTGCGTGCAGACGTTACCGACTGGGACTACAGACATCGCCGTCGTACCGGTGTGGACCAGGGTCGCACGTGCTGTACCAGAGTGGTTCATCGAGACTGACAGACAACAGCGCTACTTACTGAGATGGCACAGCCCGGCATGAGCAAACTCTACCTGCCAGCGCCAGATCGCTACTGGACACATACAGGAGAACAACCGGTGCTGTCATGGCCATTGTGGGAGCGGCTGTTCAGCTCATTCGTTGCCAGCGTGGATGCAACTCGACCTGCGGAGGGCAAGCTCACAGACAAGGAGCAGAAGGAGTTCCTGATCTCGTACATTGGAGCTGCGGCATTGTCACAGTTGGCGAGCCAGAAAGAGTTCAGCAATGAGGCTACTTCCTATGCAGATCTGCTAGCGGCTGCCAGACGTGTATTTCATTGCCCCACCAATGCAGTCAGAGCTCACTTCGATTTTCTGCAGAGGTCGCAACACTCTGGTGAACCAATCACTGACTATGTGAGGGAGCTACACCTGCTGATCCAGGAGTGCAGTTTTCCAGTCACAGAAGGTGTCATCACAGAGGCGGACCTGCCAGAATACCTGCTGGCCATACAGTTGGTCAAGGGAATGAGCTGCCGCGAGACACAGGAGAAGTTGCTGGCTGAGAGACAAGTCAACCTAGACAGATTTGCCGACATCGCACAAGCAGATGAGACAGCGCGCCAGGATGCTGCCAAACTGAAGGAAGGTCTACCTGGGCAGATCGGAGCGGCCAGTCGGGACTGGAATCAACGCAGAGGACCGAAGGGGCAGAGAGGAGGCCAGGAGCGCCGTTCCCAGCCCGCCATGCCTGTAAGCAATTCCGAGTCCGACACAGAGAAGTCAGACGCAGGCGGAGTCTGCGCAGCCTGTGGCAGACAGGGTCACATAGAAAATGCCAGATCGTGCAGAGCGAAGGGACGAGAGTGCCGCAACTGCAAGAGAATCGGTCACTTCGCTAAGATGTGCAGATCAGGGTCAACCAGTTACAAGAATCGAGCAATTCGAGTTGGGGTAGCAGCCAGAGGAGAGCGCACCGCTAATCGATGTCTACAACAGTCAGTATGCTGCCAAGTGCTGATCAAGTCACACAAGGACCGCAAGGGTCAGGTGGTACCGATGTTGGTAGACACAGGCTCAGATATAACTGGTATCACGGAGTCAGAGTGGCGCACGAGCTTCAGAAAGACTGCGGTCAAGCCAGCCAAGCGGCTCGTGAACTTTGATAATTCACAACTTGCCACCACCGGACAATTCAGGGCACAGTTATCGTTACAAGGACGATCAGTGACAATGCCAGTTTACGTGTTCGCAGATTCGTGCAAGAACACACTGGGCATGGATGTGCTGCGTGCACTGGGAGGAGTGCGTATTGATGTGGATTCAAACGGCACCATGATCCAGAAGGGCCCCAGATGCGCAACTGTGCAGGACACTGAACCGAGGGCAACTAGTCAAGTGCAGCCACGACAACAGAAGTGCCGCAGAGCTCAAAACTCCCACCAGTCATGCCCCAAAGAGGAGGAAGGGAAGGGAGATTTGGAGAAGGCAAGTGGGACTGCCGCGGGCAGTGAGAAATCGCACAAAGTTGACACCAACTCGGGCAGAAGGAAGCCGCCCTGGCAGCAAGTCTACCGCAAAGGACAGAGCGTTCGTGTCAGGAAAAGCCATGCTCAAAAGCGACAGTCGCCCTGGTCCAAGAAGTGCTACACAGTGATGGCAGTGTTGGGAAGATTCAAGTACAGACTCTCAGACGGTCAACTGTGGAATGCCAGGAAGATGCAGGCAGCCCGAGATTACCCTCTAAAAAGGAAAGGGGTGGTTGATGTGTCTGGACATACATAAAATGCTATGTTAGTCAGTCGACCGCCTCTCTCTGTGTTGTGTTGTGTTAGTGTGCGGTTGGACTATTAGTAGTGCGTGTGTGTGATACTAGTTTGTTGTTCGGACATTGGTTTACTGCAAGAGTAAACAAACTGTTGCTGCTCCACAACTGCACCGCAGACAGCCGGTAGGACAGAGTTGGTAACTGGAAGTGCAACAACAACGACCGAAACACAACACTTAGTAGCACTTTCACTCCTACAGGAGCAGATAAGAAAGAGTTACAGACAGTATAATTAAAAAAATCTAGAGAATTACTGGCGTGAGAAACTGGGTTTAGAAGAATAAAAAGACCGAACTTTTCGCGCTTCCCACTGCGCCTGACGGCCATGCAATGCACAATTCGGAAGGACTCTGCAATAATTACACTTCATATTGGTCACATTTTCAAATTTTCTATTCAGTTCTCCGAAATTCGCGGATTTCCACAGCATTCGCGGTGACTATTTTGAGACCAAGGCAGCATATCGGGAGAAAAGTGCGTGAAACAGCTATGAAACGGAACGATAATCACATTTTCGGAATCCTTAGCATCCAATCAATTCATTCTATGGGTAAATAGACGCGCAGTTCAATTATTTGTTCAGCTTACCAGAAAAACTGCCAAGAAGTAGTCAAAAAATCCAGACCGGCGGAGCATTTCGGTTAGGCGCACCCCACACAGTGATCGCAGCCTGCCGTGTTGCACACCACCGAATGCGCACGGACGTGGGCCATCGTTTGGTGGCACACCCATTGTCCTAAGTGCTCATACAAAAGAGTTATGTGCCGAAAACCCAGTAAAATCTATGATAAAAGTGGACAAAATCCAAAAATGCAAAAGACCTCAGAAGAAAATTTTATGCTGGGAGGTCATGCTCTATACCGATCGAAAGCTCTCAGTCCGCTCTACAAATCGTATTCAAGACATGTTGAACTTTCGTCCTCATTTCTCCGAAATTCGCGCATTTCTGCAGTGTTTGTGGTGACTGTTTTTAGGCCAGGGCAGCATATCAGGGTAAAAGTACGTGAAACAGCTACGAAACTGAACGATAGTCACATTTTCGGAATCCTTAGCATCCAATCAATCATTCTATGGATAAATCGACGTGCAGTGTTCAATCATTAGTTCAGCCTACCAGAAAAACTGCCAAGAAGTAGTTGAAAAAGCCAGACGGCCGGAACATTTCGGCCAGGTGCACCCCGCACAGTGACCGCAGCCTATCTTGTTGCACACTGCCGAATGCGCACGGACGTGGGCCATCGTATGGTGGCACACCCATTGCCCTACGTGCTCATACAAAAGAGTTATGTGCCGAATACCCCGTAAAATCGATGATGAAAACCAGACAAATTCCAAAAATGCAAAAGACCTCAGAAGAAAATTTTGTGCTGGGAGGTCATGCACTATACCGATCGAAAGCTCTCAGTCCGCTCTACAAATCCTATTCAAGACATGTTGAAATTTCATCCTCAGTTCTCCGAAATTTGCATGTTTTTCTGGAGCTATAATTTAGGGTTGCTGGCCAATGCACAGTTGCTGGGCGAAAAGAGGCATAAAACAGGTACGAAACGGAAGTGTGAGTACAGTTTCGGAATCCTGAGATTGTTAGCTATCGTTTGGTGGGTGAGCCGCCGCGATTAGAGCAAGTGTATGGGCGACAGCCGTCAAAACCTGTCGAAAAATCAGTCAGAAAATGCACCATTTTCGACCCAATTTTTGAATGGTCGCCGTTCTGGCGTACGAGCCCGCAGAACAATGCGGCTTCCACGGCTGGATTGCCCATGCAATTATCTGTGCAATGCGCTATTAGCTAGCCCTCTAGCTTGAAGGGTGCCAGAACGGTGCGCACGTTTGTCAGATGTTGCATCGGCACTACTCTTGCTAGGCAGAAAAATTTGAATTTCGCGCCAACCAATAGACGTAGAAAGACTGGAGTTATTGTGTTTGAAAGTTCGCCGCAAACCAGGTCGAATGCTGGGAGGCCCATTCCTGTGCCCCTTTTCCCTCAAAAGTTATAGGCGCTTGACGAAGTGGCGCCCATCATATTTTGGAAAAGTCCGTCGTGCGACCCCCCCCTGGTCTAGAGTTTCTTCTTTAGAAACTAAAATTCTCCAGCTGCAACTAACACTCTCAGCGTTGAAGGTACCAGAACTCACATGTTCTTACTTCTAAACTACCCTGCCTACTGCCTTTCACTTTTTGCCTTACCATACCCTTAAGAAACCATACATGTGATAGGTCATGCGGCAAAGGGGGAGGGGGTTGGAGGGTCTGGTGCCGGCTGGGAGGGGTCTGAGTTCAAATTCTAAGGAGAGGTTGGGCACTCAAAAGTCGCAAAAAATTTTTCGGGCTACGCCGTTTATGGTACGCATACATGTACTAGCGGGGGGTTTGGGGGGTTACCCCCTCCCGCTGGAAATGCCAACCCCCCTCACCCCCCCCCCGAGACAGGTTAAGGGACCCCTCCCCTCGACCAAAAAATACAAGTACTAGTGGTGGCTCCAGTATTAACAAACTGGGTCAGAAATCACTAATTTTTAGCCTAAAATTCACTTGAAAAGCCTTTGGAAACCGAATTTGGCGTTTCCACTGCTGATATTTAAGAAAAATCTGTGTTTTTGGAAGCTCTTTTTGTCATTTTTTGCTTGTTTTTAGCTTTAAAACGCAATTTGGCAGCTTAAATAGCGTCCTTACTGAAAAAAACGTGCTAAAAACGCATTTCTGGGCGTTTTGGAGCTTTTCGAAATTTGGGACCCCCCACCTGGGCGAAACCCCCCTCGACCCCCACTGTCAAATCTACAGTATGTAGTGTGATTTGATTTTACTGACATTTGTTGTTTTTTTTGGTTTTCCCGCCTTTGTCTTGCGTTATTCTGTTTATACCAAAATGCAGGGTTCCACATTCTGATTTTGCACGGCTAACGGAGGAGTGGTTGTTGATTGTTGTCAGATAAAAAGAAGGCTGAGGAACGGCAGTGTACTGGTGTAGCTGTGGAAGGAGGAAAGTCGGGCTGAGTGTCAAGATTCGACAAAGTGGTGCATCAGAGCTGGTCATGCCTTCGCACGCTCGTCAAAATCGTGACAAGTTTCGTCGATCTCGCTCGCCTGTGCGAAGGTAGTTGCTTTTTTGATTGCTGTTGTTTATCGCTATACACAGCCTGACCGAGTTATGTCGCATGATGCTAAAGCTACTCGACCTCCTGAAACAGCTAGGACTCGCCAAGCGCGAAAGATAGAGTTGCTAGAGCAAAAAGAAGAGTTAACTGAAGAAGTGCTTCGTCTTGCTGTTGAATTTAAAGAAATCCAATTTGCTGCCTCCAATGATGCCTCTTTCGGCTCGCAAGAGTCTGAGTGCGCGCAGGTGGAAGCCTGTATGTCTAAGACCTCTGATGCTCTGCAGGCATGCAGAAATTTAAGGGTTGCGTTACTACCCCTTTTCAAAGCGTCAGATCCCGAAGCGAAGGACCTTCCAATTCACTTCGATGCTGTTGAGACGCAACTAGGGGAGTATAGTAGCCAACTCTTGACTATAAGTCGAACTTTTGCCACCGCTAAGACTGAACCCGTCAGTCAGGAACAGCCGACCGACAACCAGACAAACCAGTCGTTGGATGAGTCGTTTGTCAGTCAGCCCGGCGGTATGGCCGATCCGACGTTGGCAAATGCGGGTACCGTAGGTGGAGAGCTCTCTGCAATGTTTGCTCTCTTCCAGCGGCAGCTTGCCAGTGCGGACGAACGTTTTTTGAAGCATCAAGAGGCCGCCGAACGGCGTCATACCGAACAACTGCAATGGATGCAGTCGCAGTGTGCGCAGCAGATCAAAGCCACTGAGGATCGATTTAGCACATTGCTAGGCAAATTCGAGAGGCTAGCCGATGAACAGAGGCAAGAACAAGAAGGCAAGGTGAAACGGTGTTTAGAAGAGGTGTCGAATTTGCAAACGCAATTCATGTTTAGCAATCAGCAACAGCAAGGCACCAACAGTTCCACAGCTCGCTTAGAATTTGGTAGTGGTACTGTGCGCCTGCCTAAACTTGAACTTCGACCATTCTCGGGCGATATTTTTAGTTGGAAAGAATTTTGGGCTCATTTCGAAACCACTATACACAGAAACGCCTCTCTTTCTAACAGTCAAAAATTTTCCTATCTGAAATCGGTTTTGAGAGATGAGGCAGCGAGAGTGGTCGATGGTTTGCCGATTACTAATGAACTTTACGGCGAGGCTATTGCGCTTTTGCAGCAGCGCTATGGCAGTGACAGTGCACTAATTACGGCTCACTATCGCGCGCTTGAGTGTACACAATTTGGGTCAGATAACGCAGCGTCTTTGCGTGACTTTCAATTGACTATCGAAAAACATTTGAGAGGTCTGCATCAGCTGAGACAGTCCAATGGCCCCGAACAAAGACTTTTAGCCGATAATTTGATTCGAAAATTGCCATTTCGGTTGCTGAAAGACTTGACCCCTAAGCTTCTCACTACGACCGATCGCTTGAAGTGCTTTAGGGACTTTCTGACGGAAGAAGTCGAGCTTTCAACTTTAATGCAGCAATTTTTGCCGTCGCCCGCGTCGAATGCTACGTACAAACAAGCGCAGCATAGCAAGCCTGCGAATGTTGCTACTGCGCACGCTCTAGTTGCTCGTACTGCTCAGAAATGTGCGTATTGTTCGGCCGCGCACTATTCTGATCAGTGTACGGTACTGCCTACGGCTAGACAAAGGCACGATTTTATTCGGACGGCTAGGTCTTGCTACAAATGCTTGCGTACTGGGCATGCTATCAAGGATTGCAAAGCCAGCAAGCAGAAATGTTTTTATTGTCAGGGAACGAACCACCATCGCTCGCTCTGTATGACTAAATTTGGTTCGAAACCCGTCGCTCAAGGTGTGTCTAAGAATCGACCTGTTGGCAGTACGCACACTACATTGCCTGCAGTAGATGGTTTACTGCCTTTGTCAGAACAACCACAGTCTGTTGTGGCTGTAAATCCGGTTCCGGCGCCAGTTGAATCAGAAACTACTGCTACGTTGACCGTGTCAGAGAGTAATTCTCAGGTTTTGCTCTTAACCGCAATGGCTCAGATTTCAAACCCTGCTACTGGTTGTAGTATGCGCGCTCGTTTGTTGTTAGATTCGGGGAGTCAGAAGACGTTCCTTCGCACGCAACTCGCTACTCAGTTGAGTCTTCCTCCGATTGCTAATGACGACTTTATTGTGTCCGGTTTTGCTCAGGCGCCTCGCGCCTACCGGTCTGCGCGTGTACGTTTTCGTTTGGCACTGCTTGACGGCTCTTACATCTCTGTGACGGCTACTTTGTGCGACCAGATTACTCAGCCGTTGCATCGAATTGCTTTGCCCTCTCATTACGTGCCAGAGTTGAATCGGTTTCCGTTGGCAGATCCTGGAATTTTGCAGGACCAAGTGGCCCACGTTGATCTGCTTATGGGTGGTGATTTTTTCTTTCAGCTGATTCACTTAGAGCCACTCATTCCAATTGGGCCGTCTCTATCGCTGGTCAATTCCAAACTTGGCTTCATGCCAACCGGTTCGATTTCTTTAGCGCATCAGCCAGCAGTCCACTCTAGTACGATAGTAGCGCACATCATGGCGCATCATTCAGTCGAACAACCAGACGCGCTAGAAAGGCTATGGCGTTTAGAAGCGATTGGCATTGCGCAGCGCGAACAATCGCCGGAGGACGAGCTTGTACAAGACAGCTTCAACCAATCTATCGAGTATTTGCCTATTGAGAAGCGGTACCAAGTCCGTTATCCTAAGAAATTGGAAGAAGTGGTTGTGCAAGACAATTATTTTGTGGCGCTGCATAGACTACGCACGCTTTTGGCGCGTTTACGTTCTTCTCCCGATTTGTTGGCGCAATATAACGCTATCTTCCAGGAATACCTAGAGCTGGGCGTAATAGAGGAGATTGCCAATGATCAGCCAGCCATCGGTCCTCTCTATTACGTCCCGCATCACTGCGTCATAAAACCGAGTAGTCTCACTACAAAAATTCGCGTAGTTTATGACGCCAGTAGCCGCGCGTCCAGAGAAGCTCGCAGTCTAAACGATAATCTGTACTGTGGGCCCGTAGACCTGGAGGACATTTGTGGACTTCTTTTGCGCTTTCGCCTAGACAAAATTGGCCTCATGGCAGATTTAGAGAAGGCTTTTCTGCAGGTAGTCGTTCACCCAGACGAACGCGACTTGATGCGCTTTTTATGGATTTCCGACTTGAGCAGTGGCAGTGTCGATAAAACTAATTTGCGCACTTTCAGGTTCGCACGCGTCAGTTTCGGCCTGATATGTAGCCCCTTCCTTCTTGCAGCTACTATCCGGCACCATCTCAACAAAGCCGAATTTTCTTGCCCAATCGCCCGCAAAATCTCTGAGAACATATACGTAGATAACGTACTACTTTGTGTCCCCTCTGTCAGTGAAGCCACTGAGTTCTATCGTCGCGCTAAGGAGCTCTTTGCTCTAGCAGGGATGAATCTACGTGAATGGGCATCTAACAGTTCTGCGTTTTTGCAATTTGTGCCCGAGTGCGACCGTGATCCGCTCACGGTTGTTAAACTACTTGGTCTCAAATGGGATACTCAGTCAGACGAATTGTTTGTTGTCACCCCCAAGGGTATTGATACCACTGCCGTTCTGACCAAACGGAAAGTTGCTTCATTTGCTGCAGCTGTTTTTGACCCTCTGGGGTTGTTGTGCCCCTTGGTGGCTCCCCTTCGCCTAAGCATCCAAACTATGTGGCGGTTGGGTCTTGACTGGGACACCCCATTACCGGCCGATCTGCAAGACATTTGCGCTAAACATTTAGCTAAAATCGCTCGCGTCTCTGAAGTTCGGTTTTCGCGACTTATTGGTCCAATTTTGCCTGATGCTGTTGTTGAATTTCACTGTTTTTCAGACGCTTCAAAACGCAGCTACTGTGCGATTGTGTACCTACGTATTGAGTCGCCTACAGCCACTAGAACAGCTCTCATTTTCGCAAAAAATCGGCTGGCGCCTATAAAGGAGGTAACCCTTCCCCGCCTCGAATTGTTGGGCGTTTTGCTCGGAGTCAGAGTCCTAAAATTTCTTTCTGGACAGTTTCGCCAACCGATTTCTAGACAGGTCATTTGGACTGACTCTGAGTGTGTATTGGGATGGCTCAAGACCGATAAAATTTTGCCAAAATGGCTGCATCACCGCATCCAGGAGATTTTAGCGTATAAATTGGCATCGGTCTGTTCCATTCCAGGCAAAGGGAATCCTGCAGACATTCCCACAAAACCAGAGCTGTACCCTGATTTACCGTCTAACAGCCTCTGGTGGGAGGGACCGCCTTGGTTGAAAACTTCGTTCGAAAATTGGCCACAGAGCAAACGATATCCTCAAAATTTTGCTGAGGAGTCAGAAACCGACACCAGTGTCGATCACTTACCGTCCGCCGTTATGTCGATTTTGTCTGAACCGCCCCCTCTTTTGCAGTTGGTGGAACGATTTTCTTCTAGCAATCAATTATTTCGTGTAACTGCTTTCGTGCTGCGGGCCAAAAATTGCTGGAAGGGCCTTCTGGGGCGTAAAAGCACGAAAAGACGCAAATCTAACAGAAACCAGAAACCAGTGGACTGTTCGCAAATTGCCCCTTTAGAGCCTCAAGAAATCTCTCAGGCAGTGGATTTGTGGGTGGGCTGGGTTCAGCGTTTAGAATTTCGGAAGGACATCGCTAGCTTAGTTGACAGCTCCACCCCAACCCACCTGGCTCGCCAGTTGGGTCTTTATTTGGATGAGAACAATATTGTGCACTGTAAAGGCCGGCTGGGAAATTCTGACCTTGCTTGGGACGCTAAACACCCAAAATTGTTGCCTCGCAATCACTGGTTGACGCGTTTAATTATTCAAACCACGCACGCTTCGCTCTTTCATACGGGACCGAATCACACCCTTTCTCAGCTTCGGTACCAGTTTTGGGTGCCGCAGGGTCGTCGGGCGGTACGGTCAGTGCTTTCGGCTTGCCGGCTCTGCCGAAGAATTAGTGGGGGCGCCTTTGCTGTGCCTGCGCACGCTCCGTTGCCTTCCTTTCGTGTGTCTAGGCGACCCCCCTTTGAAAACGTTGGTGTAGATTATTTGGGACCGCTTTTTGTTGCTGGGGACAAAGGTCCAACCAAAACGTGGATAAGTTTATTCACCTGCGCTACCACACGTGCGATACATCTCGAACTTGTTCTAGACTGCTCAGCAGACGAATTTTTGAATGCGTTTCGCCGCTTCTGCGGCAGACGTGGCACTCCTAAATTGATTATTTCGGACAATGCGTCGCATTTCAAGCTAGCTAACAACTCCCTCAGCTTTCTTTGGGATAAAAGCAGGCTAGATATGAGTAAATTCCAGCATTTTCTGTCGTCAAAGCGAATTGTCTGGAAATTTATACCCTCCTTGTCCCCATGGATGGGGGGTTTTTATGAACGGTTGGTGCAAAATGTTAAACGTGCCTTGCGACGTGTTTTAGGTGTCAAGTCAGCGTCTCTTTTCTTCCTACAAACCGTGCTAGTCGAAATCGAAGGCGTGCTTAATTCCAGACCATTGCTTGCTGTCTCTGAGTCGTTTGGTCAAGTTTTGACCCCAGCGCATTTGTTGGGCGGGAGGCCGGAGTTGGTCACTCCAGAGTTACCGCGAGAAGACCATCCCGATTTTAAATCCCCCACCCAAACAACCAAAACTAAAGAGCGAATTTCAGACTATTGGTACAAGACTCAAAAAACTCTTAACTTTTTCTGGAAGATTTGGCAAGCTACGTACTTGACTAACCTGAGGCAGATACATGCTCAAACGGTGTCTAAACGAGGCCACGGTGCTAGTGAGTTAGTGCCCCAGGAGGGTACTGTAGTTTTGTTAAAGGAACCGGCGCCTCGCTCGCAATGGAAACTGGCTCGCATAGCCAAACTAGTACGGGGTTCTGACGGAATTTGCCGGTCTGCCCATGTTCAAACTGCTTCCGGCAAATCATTTTTTCGTGCTGTAAAGCTGATGGTACCCCTTGAAGGGACGGTCGAAGACTAAGCTATTTCATCTGATTTATGCGTGTATTTGTTTTAGAGTTGTGCCGGTGCGTCAAGTTTCTGACCGCATGCCTGCCCGTTACCCCGAACGGCGCATTCGTGATGCTTCACCGGCCCAGCGTGTAGGCATCCGTCGGCGCCGCCCCACACAACCCGTGCAACAGCAGAAGCCGCCGTTTTTCTGTACGTACTGTTTTCGCTGGAAACACCTGGAGCGCTTCTGCCGAGTCAAAATTCATGATCAATTGTTGCGTCAACGGAAGCGTCGCCAGCACCGCCGCGGCTACCCCACTACGCACCGCCAGTCGCCACCACCCAATCCGGTCCAGACTGTTTCTGTACCCACTATTCCTGCTCCTACTGGCCGGGTTCGTTCGGAGACTTTTTGGGTTAAACGCGAGTACACCGATTCTCCGGCGAAGGATAGTGGTCGTGGGTTTCCATCGGCTGACAACGGTTTCATGCGCTCTGAGGGTGGTCGAAATCGTTTTAACAAGCAAGCCTGGGCTCGTGGTCAGAAGAAACCTCGATACTAGAGACGTTTTACGGTTTTTGGCGCTCGGGCTCTTCCTGGGCCCGGAGTGTCAAATCTACAGTATGTAGTGTGATTTGATTTTACTGACATTTGTTGTTTTTTTTGGTTTTCCCGCCTTTGTCTTGCGTTATTCTGTTTATACCAAAATGCAGGGTTCCACATTCTGATTTTGCACGGCTAACGGAGGAGTGGTTGTTGATTGTTGTCAGATAAAAAGAAGGCTGAGGAACGGCAGTGTACTGGTGTAGCTGTGGAAGGAGGAAAGTCGGGCTGAGTGTCAAGATTCGACACCCACCTGAGGAAAAAACCCCCCTACCCCCAGGTCGGCCCGGAGCTGTTACATGTATGCATATATGGTATGAAATGTGAACACAGTCGTGCCATACATGGTACCGGTACCAATGCGAAGGTAGGGGCACCATATATGGTACGGGTACCTTATATGGTACCACCATAGGCCGCGAACGTGGCGGTACCATATATGGTGTTGGCACCATAAACGGCGTTAAGGCCCTGACAGTAAAACAGTGTTATTTTATGGTATTTCGCCTGCTTCCAACTTATTAGAGAAAGTGTCAGTTCTGGCTGGAATTGGCAAGTTGCAGTCACTCGCTAGCCATAGGCAATGTGCTAAGCGAAAACAAAATTAATGAATATTCTGACCGGATAGCAGCAGCTTCTTCGAACCCAGAACGCACTCCGTTCATCACATCTGACAACCAATCTGCTACAACACCAACTAGTCTGTGCAAAGTTTTGGTGCTGACACATTATTGTTGTTTGCTGTTCACAGAATATTGGAACCCCACACATACAATGGTTCTGTTCCTTAACCCCACGCAATTATTGATCTCTTAAATATAAAATTTACATAATATGCACTAGTAATAAAAACAGTATGAGCATAAATTTGACTCTTTCGGCAGATTGTCAATTCGAAATGAGAGTTCATAGCAAAAATACTCAATTGGTGGGCTGCAACCATTACTGACAGAGTTACCAACGATTTTCGACGATGGTGTGCTGTTCTCCCTGACCACACCCCATCACTGTTTCGAAAATTAGTCTAAAATTTTGTTTGTTTGCCCCGGTTTTGCTCTCATTCTACTGCAATTATATGATCCAATATACAGTGTTGGCCAAAAAAGACTGCCTGGCCATTTTTCGAGTTTTCTGAATAATTTCAAATTGCCTCCATTCCGTCAATCTTCAACCGAATGAAAATATTTTTGGCACGATTATTATTATTTGTTAATGGTTTATTTTGGCCAAGTCCTAGCCTGCTAGCTTCCTGTATCCTGGAGTTATACCCTTCTGAAATGAACTGACCCGAATCTTCAGATGTCAGTTTTGAACATACATAAATATAGCATGAATCCTTCATCAGATCTTTCCCAAATTTTGCAGGTTAACCAATCTTTATATGGGCTTAAGAACCTGAAGAGCCGAGCTTTCTAGTACAACCGGTTAAATTCAGCAATACAGGACTATTGGGCGATGCCAATTAGGCAACGCCGATTGGGCGGTGGTACTATTGGGCAACAAAAAAAACATGATTAGCATACCATCAATTAGTAGAGCAGTACCAATTAGATAGGTAGTGCTGTAGGTGAGCTGGTGCATGTCATGCAGCAGCGTAGGTAATTGAACTGTCTATTTAGTACAGATAATACTACTAATCTCTCTGTGGACCTCCTGATCATGGCCGTTTTCGGGCAATACAGGTAGATCATAATAATAATAATTCCTAATCCGTTTGGCTATATACCATTTGGGCGGCCTATCCTAATGGTCAAATTGACGGCTGCCTGTTATATTTGGTGAAAGTATTGCGTCAAAATTGCACATTGATAAATCGCTACAAGATTTGATGACGTGGTACAACATTTCATAACGATGATTGAGGATGAGTTTGATGTGGCTCATTCATGCATCTGGCGCATTAACAATGTTACGCGACATGCGTTGACATCCTGACATGTTTTTACGAACACCTGGTTCCCGGTCGGTCATGATCATGAGTTACCTGCTAAAGCTAAATTGGTGAGTTTCAGTGCTTTGGCGCCCGACGGCAAAAAGGCCAGAAATCACTGTACGTGCATAGAAAATTGCAAAAAATTCTGTCGCCCAATAGTTGCACAAAATAGCCCAATCTGGCGGATTTTTAGTTTCAGTCAAGCTGAAAAATCAGCATTCTCAAAAATGAGCGTGTTATCCCTTGCACAGAAATTAGGGTTATACAAACTAGTGGGGTCATGGTTTACAATCGCCTTAACCAAGGCAACACAATGAACACCTAAATTAGGCCATACAACCGTGCTTAATGTTTAGTGGGCACCACTCTCATTTTTGTGAATGCTAATTTTCACCTTGATTGAAAGTAAAAATCAAATCCACCAGATTTTAACCGGTTGTATTAGAAAGCTGAGCTCTTCAGGTTCTTAAGTCCATATAAGGATTGGTTAACCTGCAAAATTTGGGAAAGATCTGAAGAAGGATTAGTGAGATATTTACGATCAAAATTGACGTTTGAAAATTTGAGTCCCTTGCTTGTTTTCGGCAGGGTATAACTCGAGGTTACAGGAGGCTTGCAGACTAGGACTTGGCCAAAACAAACCCTTAACAAATAATAATAATAATCATCCCAAAAATCTTTTCAGTCGGTTAAAAATTGACGGAATAGCGGCCATTTGAAATTATTCAGAAGACTCGAAAAATGGCCAGGCAGTCTTTTTTGGCCAACACTGTATATTGGATCATATAATTGCAATAGAATGAAAGCAAAACCGGGGGAAACGAACAGAATTTTAGACGAATTTTCGAAACACTGATGGGGTGTTATCAGCGCATGGGGAAACTAGATGTTCCAGAAAAATATCAGCTGAAATTTTTTTATAATATTTTTCTGATTCCACGTGATATCAGTAACATGAAATATATTCTTGGCATACATGTAACAACGACATGGGGGAGGGGGTTTCGTCAGGTGGGGTCTAAAAAACCCAAAACGCATGAAAACGCCAAATTCGGTTTCCAAAGGCTTTTCAAGCGAATTTTAGGCTAAAAATTAGTGATTTCTGAGCCAGTTTGTTAGTACTGGAGCCGGCATACCTGCAGTTTACCTACCTAAAATCGTACAGCGCCCAAGCACCGTATCCTTGGTGTGGAAACGTTTCCTGAGCATCAATGGACTACAAAAATGGCAAGTAGGGGTTACTGTAACTACCGCATCCCGGGTTACGGTATTTTCAAACATCGGTCGGATCGGGTGTTGTTGTTGTTGTTGTTCAACTTTATTCTGTACCAGACAGAAGAGGACACGCATACTCAAAAGAGCCCTTCAACGCGCTGCCCTTGTAGTGTGCTGCCGCTGCCAACGGGTGTAGCTGGAGGGGAAATCAAGAACCGATCCCAAACATAAATTAATGTTTTTAATTGTCACAATTAATTATAAATTAATAGGTTCTATCGATAAGTATCGATTATCGATTATTTTTTTGGCAAAATTCCAAACTCTCATGATCGTCCAAAATGGGCAAGTCATATATCATTTGAAAGCCCTTCGCCTGGCGAGTCTAATGATCACTAAATCAGCATAGGGAACGCCCGAGGGAGCCTGTTTTGACAAATATAAAAGTACCCCTGGCCCTAGAGAAGCATCAGTAAAGGCACACTCCGGAGGGCCTGTTTTCCAAATGTAAAAATACCCCTAGAGGGACCCATCAGTATAGGCACGCTCCAGAGGGCTTATTTTCCAAAGATAAAAATACCTATAGGGGGACGCATCACTATAGGCACGCTCCGGAGGGCCTGCTTTCCAAAAAATACTTCTATAGACGTATCAGTATGGCTACGGGGCACGCTCCAGAGGGCCTGTTTTTAGCATTTTTAGCATAGCATGAATTTTAGCAAATACCGTAACCCGGGATACGGTAATTGCAGTAATCGTTTCGAAAGGGTGTGCAATCGATTCAGCATGTCCGGAAACCCCTCTTCCAACGAAAACCCGGCTAAAGTCCGTTGAGAAACAAGCGAAGTAGACCGTTTTTTGAAAATACCGTAACCCGGGATACCGTAGGTACAGTAACCCGTACCTGCCATTTTTGTAGTCCACTGATGCTCAGGAAACGTTTCCACACCAAGGATACGGTGCTCGGTCACTGTATGATTTTAGGTAGGTAAACTGCAGGAATGCTCTGGAGCCACCACTAGTACTTGCATTTTTGGGTCCGGAGGGGTCCGTTAACCTGTCTCGGGGGGTGACCTTTCCAACAGGGGGTAACCCCCAAACCTCCCTAGTACATGTATGATTCTTGGTCATATCCTGCCTTGAAAGCATAAAAAAAGTAGCCTATAGTATCCTAAAAATTACAGTAGCTATTTCCATAAAACCTGATCATTATTACTATCGGGTATTCTTCTTACAGGAAGCAAAACATACACTAAGAGCGAGAAAAATCGCTTGTTAGCTCTGTCAATAATTTCATACATAGAACTCAACCAAGAGATGAATGCCTTTACTCTTTCGAATATCGGACACTTGCCAAAAATGTCCGTTTTCTTCTATTCCATTTCGATTGTTCAAATCGACCAAATTACACTACACAAGTCAATTTTGGCCCACATAGAAGAGACGACGCGAAAGACACGCATTGCTCGTGCACAGCAAAAGATGGTTGAATTTAGACAGCTTTTAGCGAAACGCGCAGCCAACAAACAACTTAATTAATTAATAATTAAGTTAAATGTACCCAGCCAGCTTTTCCTCAGATACGTGTTTTTGGTCTCTGAACAAATCCTGGAAAACGTGCGCACCCAAATGTAAATCTTTAAAAAATATCACAGAATCCGGTATCAAACAACTACCTTTGCCTTCTAGATTATTGTTTTACACCTAAGCACATTCACAACCAATTACTGCATGCTATCTCAAGTTAGGCGCTCTCGCCATGTCGTCTTACTTCATCGATTATAGGCCGATTTCCCCCGGAACCCCACTTAGAAAACTTGTTATAGAATTCATACGCATGGACGCACATTAGTGTCCAATGCCGGATCGGTAGACCATTACCCTAGCTACAGAATAAGCACAGTTAGAACAATTGGGATCGAAACCCAGGACGGCGGCCCTTTTTAAATGACGAAAAATGCGTCACAACCTCCGCGTACTAAAACAATCATAGCATTTGAGTCCTCCGACAGATATGTCTGCCCAAAAGCATATGGGTAGATATGACGATTTGCTATCGATTAAGCATAAACATAACAATATTCGCCCAAGCGCAATGATGGTGGCCTCCTTTAAGCAGAAAATGGCCAAAAATTATCTACACTTGAAAAACTAATCGGCGCAAGTAGTGATCGCCTACCAACCGGCCGGGTTGAAGATGGACAACTAAAAACTACTGGACTGGAATCGACCCGAGAAGGTAGTTTGGATATCTCTGTTTTGCTTGAAAGACTAGACAGCCAGGGCATTTGGTTTTCCAACGAATTCGTTGATATCCACATCACTCCAGAATTCAGTTAATGCTATGCTTGACTTGTCCAAAACTTATAGTTGCTCAGCTGGGCAAACAGTGCCATTTAGGTAGCACGGACACCGTCGAACCTATCTTATATTACTGTCCACTTGTAAAACGAGTATGGAGAATTCTGGAAGCTCTCATTTATGACGTAGACCATCAGCAGACCTCCGTCGATCTGATTACTGCGCTTTTAAATCAAGACCATTACTTGCACGTAGATTCTAGGGCATTGAACTTGCTAGGCATTTATGCAAAGCAGTTTACCCACAACCTATCAAGAAATGAAGTCAAAGAGCTACAAAGGCTAGTTTAATATTTTGCAAACAAACTGCTGAGAATTGAAGACTCTTTTAAGCAAACCTGGGATAAATACCTGCGTTTCTTTCACATACTGAGCCCGTTAGAGGCATATCATGTAGTACTTGTTCTAAATCAATCAGTCCTAAGAAAACTGCTCTACAAACAAATAGTGACATCTAGCTGCTAGTCATCTTTAAAGCTTTATGTTCTGTTCGTGTTTTGGAGACATAAAATTCATTGATTGGAGATTCTTATTGGAAGTTGTCTTGCTGCTAGTGGTACTCGGAGGGGCAGAAAAATAGTACTGTTGTTTGTGTGTACAGATACACATTTACCATACACAAAAATACACATTGTTTTTCAATGTGTATACACATACACATACACAAAATTCCGATACACATTACCATACACAAACAGTACTGAAAATGTGTATTTTTGTGTATATCCACTTCGAAAAGACCGGACACACATGTGTGTCAGTTCCGGAAAAGGAAACCTGGTTTCCGGAAAAGGAAACTTGGTTTCCGGAAAAGGAAACCTGGTTTCCTAAAAAGGAACTGGTCAAAAAATGGAAACTGTTGAGCCGAAACTTTTTTGAGTTCGTGTAGGTTCGGGTTGTCATTCCGAACGCAAAATACGAACCTCGATTTAAGAAGAACCGAAACGAGGATTGGTTCAGTATGCCGAACTTGAATCCCGATCCCCGAACCCCAACGGTCCAAACCCGATTCCCATTACATAAACACGAATCTACGTAGGTGCGCAGTTCCCGAATTTTGCAATTACTCCCCAGTGGGCCAGCGGCCAAGGACACGGCCGGGCCAGTCAAATTGTTCATTATCTGCGTTTGGCCTAAAGCAGAGCAGTGGTGTCATAGGCTAAGTGCTCCGCCCCGCCACTTTATTTCGTCATTGTTTAGAGCGAGCCATCAACAAAGATTAGTTGCCATGTGCTGTTCTGGCCTAGGCGTTCTGGTTTATTTTGCTAGTTCTTTCTTGTGCTCTTCTTCCTAAAAATAAAATGTGAGTGTACGTCTGGCCACCATTCTGTATTAGTTGTCTGTATAAACAGCAAATCTAAGTTGCTGTTCATTGGTTTGGTTGATCGCCATTTATCTGGTTTCGCAAAAGCTGTTTTGGGGTCTTCTTGACCAAGTTTCGTGTACACAAACTGCATTCGGGTTTTCTTTACAAAGTTTCGGGTATGAAAATTTGGATTCGGGTTGAGTTCACAGGAGATCTAACCTGATCACATTCGTGTTTCGGGTTGAGCATGGTCTTGGCTGCGGATTTTCACGAAATAATTCGGGTAAAAAAACGAACCATAGTTTCGGGTATGCGAACCCGTTTTTTGAGTTCGGCTAAAAAAGGAAACCTGGTTTCCTAAAAAGTAAACCTGGTTTCCGTAAAACGATCCAAATTCGGGTTTTTCGGTCTTTTCGAAGTGGATAAGTATTTGATCTGCAAAATTTGATAAAATTTCAAACAGAATCCTAAAATTTCGATGGTTCTGCTGCAGTAATAAACAGTAGATATCCTCATAAAGCCTTAAAATGGCCTAAGTAACTGATTTCAAAGCTATCCAAGATTTCAAGCAGCAGACATTGAGAGATTTGATTTTCCTAACATTTCTGGCTCAAAATCTACCAAAAAATTGCGTTTTCTGTACAATGCACGTACACAAAAATACACATTGTTTTGTCCAACGTGTATACACAAATTACCATACACATTTAAAGGTAAATGTGTGTAGAGATACAGTACACAAATCCACCAAACAACAGTACAAAATAGCCGCCGATCACAGCTGGGTGGGTGGGTGTTTGCCAAGTGTGACGTAATTACACAGAGCTAAAGTAGTCAAGCAGAAGGTGCGGAATATAATCGGTGCATTAGTAGGTGGGTAAAGAAGCTACAAAACAATTCATTCAAGCCGACCAAAGGTAGCGCATGGCCGTTGCTACAGCCCTCTTGTACCTGCTGCTGCTTTTGCAGTGTGTGTGCGTTGGAGTGTCGAAAGACTTCACTGACTTCGTACTGGCAGAGGAGAGCGACAGACTCAGACGAACGTGTGGAGAGAGGGTGCGCTGGAAGAAAACCGTCCGCAAACACACCTTCAAAGTTCTGAATGGACGTAAAGCCGCCCCCAATCAGTTCCCCATGGCTGTGGCCCTGCGTAGGAAAGGACAGAACGGTAATCAGTTGACAGTCCACTCGGTATTCATGGTCATTGTCTTGTACGCAAGGATACTGTTGATTGGGTATACCGAACCCATACCGAAGACTGGGTATTTTTTGGAATACCTACTGATTCCGACTATTTTAATAAATACCCATACCGGTTATACCGATTATTTTGGGAATACCCAGGTATTTGGGAATCGGTATTTGTTGTCCAGCTTAGTGCAATTTTTATCTAAAACTCCCTATAGTGTTTCCGATCAAATTATTTAATAGCAAAATTAAATTGTTTTGGCCAAAATCAACAAGTAAATAGCAATTTAATAACAAATTAAATTTCTCGCGACGACTGCCAAACAAATTAAAATCATATTAAATTTCGTAAAATTAGCCTAGAAATTTGATATAAATTTGATATGATTTGATATAAATTTGCTTGGTTTGGCGTTTCACTAACCAAAGTCTGACTACAAAACAACAAGTTCAGTCCAAAGATGACCTTGTTCATGCCTATAGCAAAGATATCATCTCATTAAATAGTAATTTGTAGACCATTTGTCGCCATCTGAAGAAAGGTCAACTCATTTTGGACTGACACGACTCAGGTTTTGAACTGTTTCCTCAGGAATTGAGTATTGATTTTAGCAAATTTATATTTAATTCATATAAAATAACAAATTTGTATCAAATTAAATTTCAGATTTTGGGTACCAAGCAAATTAATAGCAAGTTATTTTCTTCTGAAGGCTGAGCAAGCAATTTAATAGTTATTTAATTTCAAAATAAATTTACTCGGAAACACTACTGATCACAATGTTTTCTTTGTAATTTTGTATTTTTGGGGCATTTTGAACTATACATTCTATTACGATATCAAAATGATTTTTAGTCCTCTGACCCTACTTCCTGTTCCAAACTTGTTTTGTTATTAGAAAGCGTTGGTCTAGTTTTGGCTTAACTTCACACTCCTCCTTAATAACCAAGTCTCTATGTACTTGATCTACAGTACATTCACAAGCAGCAGAATAGCCCGCATTTCGTCACTGCTCGTTAGATCTCCATGCTGTACACTAGCAGATCTTTAAAACTGCCGTACAATGGAAGCATTTCTCTTAGCAAAAATTATTTATTGAAACTAGTTTCACTCCAGTAAACCAAAAATAATCTTAAAAAATTCCTAAAAACTGTAAATCCCATTGCTTTTGATGAATTTTCTAGCCTCTCACCTTGGAAATGACCAAATCCACGGCCTTTTAAATGGAAAATTCAGTGTTTTGCCTTTGTAAAACATTTACAGAAAATACCTACGCATACAGAACCGATTGAAAATCCCATACCCAAAGAACAGTGCGCAAGGAAGCGTGTTTACAAACAGCTGTAAGAGAATGAGTGTAGCATTTCAGGAGAGTGGAGAGTGGAATGCGGAGGCACTCTATTGTCTCACCGACATGTACTGACAGCTGCTCACTGTCTCCAGATCTCAGCCACCAACTGCAAGCAAGTAGACACTGTCTGCGTCGCGCAGTTTAGTATTTTATTTTGCAGACCAGTTCCCGCCTCCCAGGTGCAGGTACGAGCGGGAGCGGCGCGACTGCCAAAAAAGTCCAAGCGATGGCGCAAAATCAAGAAAATCCTGGTGCACCCTCAGTATCAGATGAGAGAAGGAGCCTCCGAATGCGCTCACAACGGACGCGACATAGCTATTTTGATTTTGGAAAAGGAAATTGCAAGGAAACGGTTCGATAAAGGAAGAGTGGGAGTGGCTTGCTTGCCCAGTGAAAACCGCTCATTGGATGACTCTCCCACCAAGTTTGCCTATGGATGGGGATACAATCGTGAGTTGGTCATCACTTCTTTTCTCATGCGGTAGCATGCGCTCATCCTCTCAAGTTTCTTGCCGCAAAGAGTTGGTCGTCGGCGCAAAGCTCCACCCAGGCCACCTAAAGCTGGTGACAGCGAGTAGGTAAAATGGGAACAGACTTGCACCAAAGCCGCTCCAAAGCATGCCGCGTTGGGAAGAAGATCTACGATGTCAGAAGCTGTCTGAGAAACCAACTATGCCGAGAGCCCTCTGGCATATGGGGCACCGGCGGCCGTCGGGAGCTGTCAGCATCATGGCATCAACACGCTGGCGCCCAGCAGCATGGCTAGGAGTGGCTGGCAGTGAAAGAAGGGCAACGTCCGAGATGACGAATCACGGGGGTAGCGAAATGGACCTCGAGTCTGATCGTAGGCTGCAAGACCCCCCGCAAATCGGATCGGATGGGTTTCGGTCTAACTCTAACTTGCTTTTGCATTTATTTGTCAATAGTAAATATTTGTTGTACGTATTTGGTAGAATTGTGATTGCAGCCAAGACGGGAGCAGCGTCAGACAGGCTGCTGATGATTAGAATGGCTGTAATGAAGAAGGATCAGTGCAAGAAACTGGCTGCCCAAGATACCAACAGACACGCCCCTTCTGAGGACACCATCTGCGCATGGGAGGGAAACTCTAACGTTTGCAATGTAACGCTACTACAGTTGCCCCGAAAAACGAGAGTTTGCTTCCGGCTTTAGTTTAAGGTTGAGGCCATGTCTAGTTAAATGACGTCAAGCACAGTGGTGTTAGTGCATTGAACCGGAAGTCATACATGTAACAGGTCGTCCACCAAAGGGGGGAGGGGGGTTGGTGTCTGGGCCCAAATTTTGGGAGGGGGTCGGACACCAAAAAAACACTCAAAAATCGAAAAATCGCGATTTTTTGGTAAAAATCGGCAAAAATCGTTAAGGCTATGGCCTATAGCCGTCTCAATATCTTAAATACTGTATGTTTTATGATCCGTTCAGCTTTGAACTTTGAGCCCACATAATTTGCATATTTGGTGAAGTTGTGGTCTCAAAGTTGGTGTCTGTTAATGAGAGAGAAAGGACATTGTTTCTCCGAATTTTGAGCAAAATCGGAGAGGTCGACCGAAAATTTGTAAAAAGAGAGGGTTGCCTGACTAACATCCACTCTTAAACTCTTCCACCAGCAGCCAATCGATTGGTCTAGCTAGAAACCTAAAAGATCGGTCTGTTGAAACTAAAGCTGAAAGTAAATGTCTGTTTTCGGACAACCTGTCAGATGCCATTCAATCAGCACTCATATACTTGTGTGTAATGGCTTCAGGGAGATTCCGGAGGTCCAATGCTTCAGGAAGCATCAGTGGATAAGCTGAAACTGGAGGTAGTAGGTATCGTGTCCTGGGGCACGTCCTGTGAAACCATGATGGACAGGGGATGGATAGATTCAGTCCGGTTTCCAGGCACTTTGTTCACTGATGTACGCAGGTACACCAAATGGGTATGTCAACGGACTGGAATTTGTTATCAGATACCTGCCGCTGAGTTGACTAAAATCATGATTTCTTAGTAAATTTAGCTGGGTCTTTTTGATTTGTGTTCACTGATTGAATGGTTCTTATTCAATCTTTATTTACTAATAGTCTTCAGTAAACTTTTATTCACTTGTAACCTTGTCAGAGAACAGTGTATCAGAGCGCTTTCTTATCCTCAGTTAGCTCTGGTGTTTGTTCTGTTTTCTTTTTCCTCTGTATCACGTATCGCCAGCAGAGTCGGCCCATCATGAACAAGGTGACCTCTCCCACAAACAACACCACAGAGGTGTTGAGCCAGAGATTGAGCGCATTGGCCATTTGCTCGAACACCACCATCACCTAAACTCACCAGTCAGCTTCAGCTCTCTTACTGCAAAGTAGAGTGCGAACTGGTATTGATTGGTATTGGGTTTTTTATGCCCCCAATACCCAATACTAATTAGGACCTATAAAATCGCTGTTGAACTGAAAAACTGACCTGAAAAATCGGTAAGATTGACCGATAATTAGGTATAGAAAGCCGTTTTTGCGTTAACAAGCTAAATATTTAAGAGCCAGTCTCTGAACCGATCGAGTTTCAGTATTCAGACCCAAAAATGAAACTTTGGCGTGGAGGGCTCAAAGCTGGAGGACTAATACGTCTTGATAGGTTATGTAACCACCGCAAAGAATTTCCAGATTCGACGCTCCACGCTCGAGATATGGCCTTCTAAAAATCGGCCCGCTTAACTATGGGACCAAAATTTCGAAATCGAATTTCTGACTTGCTGATCGGAATTCAGACCTAACAAACGGGGTTTTTGCGTAACTTTTTGAGTAGTTTAAGAATCTTTTACTAAATTTCATTTTTGGAAAAAAAATTTTTTTTCGCTCCCATATCGGGGGGCATAACTCGTCTGGAACCCCCTAGACCGTTCTTTTTATTTCAGATTATTGTAGCGCTATATCTTAGCTACACGCCGGTGTAAAACATTACCGGCTACCGGACGGCAAACACTGAAATATTTGCGTTCAAAAATTAAAAATGCCACATTTTGCATGTTTCACTGTGCCCAAAAATTTTCAACTCCATGTTCCAGCTTACTAATTGGAGTTGAATGCTAAAAATTGATGTCTAAGCTGTACTTTTAGAGTAGTTTTAGAAACTTTCATTGAATTTCATTTTTGGAAAAAAATTTTTTTTCGTCACCCTATCGGGGGGCATAATTCGTCTGGAACCCCCCTAGACCGTTCTTTTTATTTCAGATTATTGTAGCGCTATATCTTCGCTACACGCCGGTGTAAAACAATATGGGCTGCCGGACGGCAAACACTGAAATATTTGCGTTCAAAGATTAAAAATGCCACATTTTGCATGCATTTTTAGGCACAGTGAAACATGCAAAATGTGGCATTTTTAATTTTTGAACGCAAATATTTCAGTGTTTGCCGTCCGGTAGCCGGTAATGTTTTACACCGGCGTGTAGCTAAGATATAGCGCTACAATAATCTGAAATAAAAAGAACGGTCTAGGGGGGGTTCCAGACGAGTTGGCGAAAAAAAATTTTTTTCCAAAAATGAAATTCAATGAAAGATTCTTAAACTACTCAAAAAGTACAGCTTAGACATCAATTTTTAACATTCAACTCCAATTAGTAAGCTGGAACATGGAGTTGAAAATTTTTGGGCACAGTGAAACATGCAAAATGTGGCATTTTTAATTTTTGAACGCAAATATTTCAGTGTTTGCCGTCCGGCAGCCCGTAATGTTTTACACCGGCGTGTAGCTAAGATATAGCGCTACAATAATCTGAAATAAAAAGAACGGTCTAGGGGGGTTCCAGACGAGTTATGCTCCCCGATAGGGGGGGGCGAAAAAAAATTTTTTTTTCAAAAAATGAAATTCAATGAAAGATTCTTAAACTACAGGGTGTCTCAAAAAAAATGATCACATTTCTTTTTACTGCCAATTCCGCAAACTTTGACCAAATAGGCTGAAATTTGGATCGTAGGTGCCAAAATTCGGGGAATTTTATGTGTTAAAGTTTGGTGCACTAGGCTTGACTCATTCCCGAGAAATTTAAAAAAACGTGAAATTTGGTAATTTCAATAGCTGTTTGTCTCACGGGGTGGCCAGATATGGCCACCCCCCATATTCTACAAATCCATATCATAATCATATTTTTCGCAGTCATATTATTAAAATATGAGTGCGGCTTGCAAATAATATGATATGATATTATATTTGATATTTGGCCGTTGCGTCGCTTGCATACCGGCACTGCGCTCCAACGTTTAAGAGTGAATAGGAAATATAAAAGAAGACGGTAGGATGAGTCAGTAGAAAATTGGCCGGTTTGGACCTGGATTTACCAATTGCCTGTTGGTTTGGACCTGCGTTTGCTTATTAATAGGGATACAAGGTAGCTAGAAATTCTAGCCTTTCGTCCATGCCTCTAGACTTCTTTCATCCTCCTCAGCCGCTTGAAGTAGAAAGTTGACCCCCAGCCGTTTGTCAACAAGGGACTATAAGCTAAACAGCTCTCAAGTCTCAGCTTAAATTGGCTTTTTGGTCAATTTGCCCCAGATGTTGGGGCTTCCAAAAATTAGTATACTATATTAGTAGTATAAACTATAAAAGTTTGTGGCTAAATATAAAAGGTTGTGCCTAAAATATAAAAGTTTTTGGCTAAGATATCTAAGGTTGTGGCTAAAATATAAAAGGTTGTGGTTAAAATATAAAAGTTTCTGGCTAAGATATAAAAGGTTGTGGCTAAAATATTGAACTAATCTATTTAGATATCATCTAACTTTGAACATACATAGCTAGCACGTAAACAATTTGCCCGTCCGTGTGTCAAATAAGGCCGCCAGATTGCTCCACTAGTGTACGTAATTAAGACAGTGTCCATTGTCTGACCCCTGCCCCAGGCGAGACGATACACAGCAGATACAGTTTAGTGGTTCTAAGTATCTCGGCCGAAACGACACAGTCGGCGTTCAAGAGATGACTTAGCTGTTCAACTGACAACATCTGAAAGTTCCTGCCCTTTAAAGCGGTTCACCGGAAACGATCTTGCTGCAAGAACCGGAAACGACCTGCCCAGACAAAAACGATTAGGCAATTAGCTGCAATAAGCAGAGCATTCTTTGTTAATGTCACTGGGACTGACCTTGCCTTTGGCGTTTACCTTTCATGCCATGTCATACCGCCAATGTGCGCGCCTGCAAGCGGCCAACGCTGAAGTCAATTAAGAATAGCCACCTCTCCCTGACCGGCGGCCGCGAGCCGGCCGGCCGATTAACGGGACACATAACCGACCAATACCGTGGCTAAACTATAAAAGTTTGTGGCTAAAATATAAAACGTTGTGGCTAAAATATAAAACGTTGTGGCTAAAATATTAAAGTTTGTGGCTAAAATATAAAAGTTTGTGGGTAAAATATAAAACGTTGTGGCTAAAATATTGAACTAATCTATTCAGATATCATCTAACTTTGAACATACGTAGCTAGCACGTCAACAATTTGCCGGCCCGTGTGTCAAATAAGGCCGCCAGATTGCTCCACTAGTGTAGGTAATTAAGACAGTGTCCATTGTCTGACCCCTGCCCTGCCTGTCTGGCACGCAGGCAGGTTTAATTACACTTAACAGGCCAGCTGATCGCAGGTGGAAAGAGAGGCGGACAAACGGCCTACCCTGCCCTTTGATTCAGCGTTTTTGATTGATTGCTGGATGTCAGGCCGTTTACCTAGGTATTGATTCTTCATTAACACAACGCACGCACTGCCAATAAATCAAGCATGGCGTTTAGCGCTGGTACTTTTCGGTGGACTGTAGCTATTTTCAGTCAAAAAGACAAGTCAGTCAACCGCAATATGATACCTTCCCAAATATGAGATAGCATGTAGTAATTGGTTGTGAATGGGCTGATGTGTGAAACAATAATGTAGAAGTCAAAAATAAGTCCATCAGGCGCTACTAGCCTGTCAAGACGAATAAGAAGGCTGCTCGCTACTGTTGTTTAATACCGGATTTTTCAAATGCGTATGCGTATGCGTATGCGTATACGCATTCCAATTACAAATGCGTATGAGTTTGCGTATACGCATTGCAAAAACCAATGCGTATTTTGCGTAATGCGTATGCGTAATGCGTAATCTCAGAAACAATCAGAAATTTCTCTGAACAGCTTGTTTGGCTCCACAGTGTGTTGTTTAGGTATCCAATAATCAAATTCCTGCCTTGAAATGGATTGCAACACAATTTTTTGAGCAAATTTTGGAGATTTTTTACAATTTCAGAAACAAAAATTGCCAAAATTGCCTGAAAAACAGCACTTTTAGCTGCATTTGAGCCCAAATTTCAAAGGAAATCCGAAGATGCTGGGTTCGATTCCTAGCTACGCCCTTGCACATGCCTAACTTTTCACCTTCTTTTTATTTAGCGATTTTTATCGATTTTTAGCCGAAATATTGCGATTTTTAAGCTTTTTTAGTGCTCAGCACCTCCCTAGAATTTGGGCTCAAACCCCTCCGACCAGCGCCAGACCCCCCAGCCCCCCTCCCTATTCGGCGGATGACTTGTTACATGTATGGTATGTACTGTACATATGTTTTCAACAGGCAAGAGATTTTATGCGCTTTCCAACAAAAAATCAGTTGAATGCTCATTTCCTGAAGAGGTCTAATAGCAATCAAATTTACAATAAACATACGCAGTGGAAGCAAAGCACAAACAGATAGCCTGCCCATGCAACACAACTCATGTCTCCCAAAACCGTGTAAACTCTAAATTCACGGTTTTGTAGCACATTTCCTTTCCTGTTAAAACTTAGCCTCTTTTTAAATATTAGCAAGCCCAGCTTAGTTAATGCTTTAAATGCCTCAGAATATTTCTGGTGCCCTCACATCACACTAAAAGTATGAAGAATGACCATTTGGTAACAATCTGAACTAAATATTTGCAAGACATTCGAAAATGTAGCTATTTTTCAGACCCAATACGCATTACGCAAAAATATGCAAACTTGTGGCAGAATGCGTAATAATATTGCGTAATGAAATTCAAATGCGTATGCGTATGCGTATGCGTATACGCATTCTGAAATGCAATGCGTACTTTGCGTAATGATATGCGTAATGCGTATACGCATGCAACAGTACTGCTCGCTCCAAAAAAAGCTTGTCTGGTTATTGTTCGATTTACAAATTCATATTATTTAGCGAATATGAATATGACTTTTCGCAAATAATATTGGTACGTCATATTTCCTGTAATATGCATATTATTTTGAGGCCTTGAAATAATATGAAATATAATATGACCATATCTCATATCATATTATTACCGTGAGACAAACAGATAGTGAAAGCCGGTCACCGAAAAAAATGATCACATTTCTTTTTACTGCCATTTCCGCAAATTTTGACCAAATAGGCTGAAACTTGGATCATACTGTAGGTGCCAAAATTCGGGGAATTTTATGTGTTAAAGTTTGGTGCACTAGGCTTGACTAATTCTCGAGAAATTTCAAAATGGTGAAATTTGGTAATTTCAATAGCGAAAGCCAGTCTCACCGAAAAAACGTTACATTACATTATCGCCTAAACTCTAACGATAGCGTTGGAGTTCATGCGTCAACTTTTAACACTTGAATTACTCTGAACTTCTGCGTTTACACACCAAATTTCATCCAATTCCGACAAAAATTAGGAAAGATACAGGAAAAGGAAATGTTTCCATTTTTCGGTGACCGGCTTTCACTATTGATAATTACCAAATTTCACTTTTTTGAAATTTCTCGGGAATGAGTTAAGCCTGGTGCACCAAACTTTAAGACATAAAATTGCCCGAATTTTCACACCTATGGTCCAAATTTCAGCCTATTTGGTCAAAATTTGCAAAAATGGCAGTAAAAACAAATATGATCATTTTTTCGGTGACCGGCTTTCACTATTGAAATTACCAAATTTCACGTTTTTTGAAATTTCTCGGGAATGAGTGAAGCCTAGTGAACCAAACTTTAACACATAAAATTCCCCGAACTTTTGCACCTAGTGTATGGTCCAAATTTCAGGCTATTTGGTCAAAATTTGCGGAAATGGCAGTAAAAAGAAATGTGATCATTTTTTTGAGACACCCTGTACTTAAAAAGTACAGCTTAGACATCAATTTTTAGAATTCAAGTCCAATTAGTAAGCTAGAACTTTGAGTTGGAAATTTATGTACCCCAGTGAAAAATGCAAAATGTGGCATTTTTAATTTTTGAACGCAAATATTTCAGTGTTTGCCGTCCGGTAGCCGGTAATGTTTTACACCGGCGTGTAGCTAAGATATAGCGCTACAATAATCTGAAATAAAAAGAACGGTCTAGGGGGGTTCCAGACGAGTTATGCCCCCCGATAGGGGGGGCGAAAAAAATTTTTTTTTCCAAAAATGAAATTTAGTAAAAGATTCTTAAACTACTCAAAAAGTTACGCAAAAAACCCGTTTGTTAGGTCTGAATTCCGATCAGCAAGTCAGAAATTCGATATCGAAATTTTGGTCCCATAGTTAAGCGGGCCGATTTTTAGAAGGCCATATCTCGAGCGTGGAGCGTCGAATCTGGAAATTCTTTGCAGGTCATTGATAACTTGTCAATACATGTATGTTTTAGTGTTCCAACTTTCAGCCCTCTACGCCCAACTTTCAATTTTGGGTCTGAATAGGGCAAAGGGCCAAGACTCGATCGGTTCAGAGACTGACTCTTAAGAATGTCTTACACTGTCCGCTTTTCTAGTTAGTACACTAGTAATTAGTGCAATTTCTCTGTTCTTAAACGTTTGTGATTCAATAGAAATTTGTCATTTTAGTGATACAGAATGTACAATGTATTAGTACTGTACCCAGAGGGTGCGGGTCTGAGACAAGCCTTTCAAAAACTCCGTCGAAAATATGGAACACTGTAATACAGTAGATCATGTACGGACTAAAACTGTAAATTTCTGCATATTTTACCCTCCAGAACGGCTTCTAAATGCTTTCTTAAAGCCTATTTTTTCAAAATTTCTCGCCCTCTTCTAGATTTTAATCCCTGTGAAAGAAATCCTGTGTACACAACTGGAATGTACTTGTGTTCACTGAAATGCAATTTTAGGCTCAGCTACGCAAGTATTGGGTATTGGGTATTGGGTATTGTGTTTTCAGGTAGTGTTCGCACTCGACTACAAAACCACCGTGAGGAGGGGCTCCTCCACGAACAAAGTCTGTTCAAGTGTCTGTAGAAAAATCTGTATCTTCACACCATTCTTCCTGCAAAGCTTCAATCTAATTAGGTGGCAGATGAGCAGAACAAAGTTACGCATAGAATTCTTTGCAGTTGTAATATTTCATCAGGTCACCACGGCAAGATGGGCCCTAAAAGCGATTGGAAACAAACTTCTCTTTCATATTTCTCAACATTACTGTGTAATCTTCGTTTTTCGGCCACTTGGCTCGACCGAACTGACTTATATAAGTGACATCTCTGTGACGCCTACGGCTAAACGGCCTATTGTCACCGGTCAGGTTACTCGTGCCTGAAGCGGTCCTGTCACTACCGAGTGTCCCTACTCAGTAATTAACCATCAGAATCGGAGACTAGCAACTCTAAACTTGATTAGAACTTGTGTTCGCCAAACCTAGTGGTTATAAACTGAATTAGCAATGGTGTTCATTCGACCTATTGGTGTCTATACACTGAACTAGAAGAATAATAGAACAGACGAACCAATCGAGAAAACCTTTATTCGTCAACTGACCGACCGACCAACTCGCACACTCGACCGACTCACTCTCTGACTGACTACATCACTGTCTCCTGACTATTACAATGTCGCACCAGAATATTCGGTGCTTGCACGTGAGCCAAAGTAAGGCAATTACGTAGTACCTGTGTCTGGCACTGCTATTTAATTAGCATTACTTTAACAAAACGGCTATTACACATGTAAGTAGATATAGTAATTACTAAATGCATTATGTAGATTCTCCGTCACATCTCCCACACGGCAAGAAGTGTCGTCCCGACACGATCACACTCCGATACATGGGGCAGATTGATCTTGTGGATCTCTTGGCTTTGTGGAACAGATTTGACCTTCTAGTGTCTTGTGAACTGAGTGGCAGGAGTTGAGTGAAGGCTTGCGATTACAGTATGATAATAGAGTTCAGGAAGTTGACATTAGGTTAACATTAACAGACAAATACAAGGATATCATTACGTGAATGGTAGCAACAAGAAAGTTGTGGCAAATTACTATGGTAATTAGATGATGAGATACAGACAATAGTGCATCAATTATCAAAACTATGTGTTTATAGTAGTGTTGGAAAGTCCGGGGTTAAAAAAATAAGTTCAGGTTCAAGTCAAGTCCAACATCGAAATTTCAGGTTCAAGTCCAGGTTCAAGTCCATCATCTAAAAAACCTGGACAATAGGTTCAGGTTCAAGTCCACTGATAATTTTAAGAATTGTTGAAATTTTGCACTGATCGCAACTTTTTCTGAGCTATTTAAGCGTGTCTACTAGTAATGAAAGACGAAAACCACATTTTATGGGGCAGTAGTTTCGTTTTCTAGCATATTCAGTTTGAAAAATCTGTGTAAAAACAAGAAATCATGAAAATGTTGTGCAATCCAACCGAAAATTTGACAAATTTTGCCTAAATTTTCACTCAAATTTTGAACCTATTGAGTGAGTCCAGTAAAACGAAACAGGTTCAAGTCCGGCTGAAATAAAATAGGTTCAGGTTCAGGTTCAAGTCCACAGATTTCAGGTTAAATACCTATTAATAAGTCCAGGTTCAAGTCGGACTTGCCAACAGTAG